>APFE030945125.1:0-66045 GCA_000404065.3 Pinus taeda | reverse complement strand
TATTATACAAAAAGGATTACAAAAAAGCTTACACCGAGGCTAACCTCAAAATTCACCATGGTGAGCTGGACTTTAACACTGGAAGATGAGACTTCCTTTGAAAACTGATTTGTCCAACATACGCGGGATAGACAATAACGCCTTGTCCAACATACGCGGGATAGACAATAACGCCAACCAAGACTGAAGGACTGAAAGACTGAAAGACTGAAAGACTGACAATTGGACACAATCCGGAACCCACTGAAAGCCAAACTGTTTGACACATACCAAAACCCACTATCCCGGGCTTTGTTTGGAGATTCAAACATACATAGATAGAGCAGCAAAGGTAGACGAAGATGAAGACTGAATTCAACCTGAACAAACCTAAATGGATCAAAAATTGTCCCACGACGAACGCTGTGCACTGGAGAAGCCGAACACACTTCATGAAACCGCAAAAACGACCCCCAAAACGGCGAGGAGACAAGCTCAAGCATCCACGGAGGTGGATGGTTGCTCCTCAACAATTCTGCAACCATACTGATCAGACACACTCGTATCTGTGTAAGGAGCATCATCCTTTGCTGGCTCGCTTGGACCCGCCACCGCACCCGAGGCCTCCGCAGGCTGAAGTCTTGGACATTGAATCGGAGAAGGTGGCCTAGGCTCCACAGGGACTTCTGGAGAAGCTGCGTTTTCACACTTCTCAATCCGCACCGACACAAAATAAGTAGCATTGTCCAAGGAGCAGGGGAACCGGAAACGGGTTGAGGGGTGAGAGCTGTGCGAACACGCAGCTGGACGGCCTCAGCCTCTTCCTCTGCCTCGGCCACGCTTTGCCCCATGGGAGTTAACTTCTTCAGAGGGGGAATCCATTGAGGGAGAGGAGCGCTGAGGGGAAGCTCTTCCTCTGGCTCCTCCCCGAGACCCACCCCTTCGACTGATAAGGCAGAGCCATTCACGCGGCATTCTGGAGCGACACTGAAACTGCGGCTGCGCAAAGAACTGGTTCACCACCCACCACAATTCGCAGAGAGCCAATTGACCTTGCCCAAAGGCTTAATAGTAGACAGAAGCACGAAGGGCGACGAATATGAATCAGAAGGAACACAGAGGGGCGGGGCGAGATTTACCACAAAGAGCTGGCCCAGAATGTCACGAGGAGCGCCGAGGGGCGCAGTGAGAACACAAACAAACTATAGCTTGCAGACGAGAGAGCCAGGGTGCTCAAAGGAACAGACCAAGGCCTTCTGTGCTGAGGGTCGAAGTCTGAACCTTAGAGTCCGCTGGCAAGGCCCAAGCACCAGCAGCCAATCGAAAAAACAAAGCATCCACAGCCAGATTTCGCGATGAACAGAGCTCAAATGAGGCATAACCAGCGGAGGCTGGTTCTTAAAAAGCCACAGAGTGACATTCCAAGCACTGGACATTCCAACGCAGGTAGACTGCAAGCTGAGCACAGGAGAGGCGAATCGAGGGCCGACTATAATGCGGTTGACGGCAATTTGCAGGGCGGAGTAAAGGCCCGTAGATCTCCCCTACAGCTGGCGGATCTGGGCTGCCACTTGCCCAGTGGGATGGCCGCCCTCGCATTAATTTCCTTATTATTCATCCACAGCCAGGGTTATTTATAATTATTATTAATTTAATGATTTAATTAAATTTATAATTTAATTAATTTATAAAATTTTTATTAAAATTTTGACAATATCATATGGTATTATAAAGTAAAGTGTTGAATGCTTATTATGGATTGATGTCTATGCACTATTTATGTAGTAATTTAATTTAATATAACTATTTTAGAAATTAATTTGAATTAAATTTATAAAATTTAATCTAATTTGTATGTTTCTAAGCGTTGAGATGCTTTATTATGAATAGATGTCTATGAATAATTTACCAAGTTATTTAATTTATAATAACTAATTCCTAGAAATTAATTTAAATTAAATTTATAATTTGATTATTTTTGTATGTTTCTTTTATTAAATTATTGCAATATTGATGCATTATAAAGTTAAGCATTGAGATGCTATTATGAATTGATGTCTATGAATATTTACCAGGTAAATTTCATTTATATAACTATTGCTAGAAATTAATTTAAATTAAATTTATAATTCAATTAATTTGTATGTTTCTTTTATTAAATTATGGACAATATCATATGTATTATAAAATAAGTGTTGATATGCTTATTATGAATTGATGTCCATAAATATTTACGAGTAATTTAATTTTTAACTATTTTAGAATTAATTTAAATTAAATTTATAATTTAATTTAATTTGTATATTTTTTTTATTAAATGTTTACAATATCAGATATATTAATAAAGTTAAATATTAAGAATTCGTAGTATGAATCAATTTATGAATAATTTACCAATAATTTAATTTATATAATTTTTAAAAATAACATTTCCCAAATAATTTGTTTTATTAAATTTATATTACAACTATTTAAACTATATAATTTGATTTGCACTTAAAATACGAAACAAAATTCACGATCAAGCTACTTTATTAATTAATCAGCCCACACAGATACAATGGTCCAGAAGACGTAGACTCGTGACTGGTATCTTCGCTCATTTTTTCTGATTTCACTCCATCGAAAACGTAAGAGCATACGTCATACTGCCATATCTGATCCCATATTTTTTGGCACACTACAAAGCAAACTGTCAGAAACGGTTCTACATCGTGAGATATACAGAATCTTGACTTGGCCCACGTTAAATCCGCACAGATAAAACTTGGAATATTATTCTAATCATGGAGGTGATTGCCAAATCCAAATGCCCAATTCAATTTAATTTAAAATGTGAAACAGTCACATGATCTGTTAGGGCGGCGCTTTCCCTGTCTGTTTGTGCTAATTTCCTTGGACTTCCTCCCTAGCAATCCCGTAAATATCGCCTTAAATCTGCGCGCTGCTAATAACTTCCAAGTATTGACCAGATCATCTTCCGAAATTCATCTGGAGGAAGAAATTACAGTGAAAAGCAGCCATGAAATCTTTGTACGGACAAATCTGTAAAATGGATAAAATTTCCAACGAAGGATTGTCATGAAAGTCCTTTGTGTGCAAGTTTGTCAATGCTTATAATTTAAACCATAGTTATTAAGTTCGAATTCGAATTCGATTCGATACGAAAAAATTCGATTGCTTAAAATTTAATATGGAAAAAATTTCGAGAGTAAAACATCTACAAATATTTAAATATATATGTCTTTCTAATATTTTTGAAAATTTAAAATATACAAATGTTTATTATTTTCTAATAATATTATCATCTCAATCAAATCTAAATTTTCAATGTAACTATTAACAACAACATTTATTATTTTATATAATACAAACTTTAAATATTATAATTTAATATTTACTCAAATTTTTCTTGTATTTAAATTTAATAAATATATAATAACATATTTTTGTTATATTAAATATCCTAAATAATCTACTTATCACTTTCTTTAACTTTTAACAGATTTTATTAACATCCCTATTTAAAAAAATACTTCCTAAAATCTCATCAATTAAAAAACCAACTATTAACAACTTTACATTAACAATTTTGCTAAAAATACATATCTCCTAAAATCTCATCGATTAAAAAGCGAACCAAATTAACGTGTCATCTCACAAGTCTTGGAAACTTAGAGATTAAAAAACCAACCATGCATTAACAACCTTGCCAAAAAATTTGCTTCCTAAAATCTCACCGCTCTTGGAAAGTTGCTCTGATGTCCATCCAATCTAAGTTCGTTAATGGAAAGTTGAATCTGATTTTAAGGGTTAGTCGTATGCAGTTTTATTGATGCGATTTTAACAGTTAGTTGTATGGAGGCGAAAGGGTTTTTGAAGCGCAGATGGGCGACTTGGAAAACTGTTGTTCGCTGTTATCTCCTGTAAACTGAATCGGCTGTGGAAAAGAGCTTTTCAGGAGTAGAGGGGCGACGTAGAAAACTGTGTAAACTGAATTGGCTGTGCGGAAAACTGTCCTGCTCTATTGTAAACTGAGTATGACGTACCGAACTTCGAATTAATGAATTAATTCGCAATCCGAACCGAACTGCCGTATTTTCGAATTTTTTCTATCAATTCGGCCGAATTTGGTAACTATGATTTAAACAATGAACCTTCGATATATTGGCGCTAAAATTTCGTTTTTTAATTATATTTTTCGAAATGGTTCATATATCATTTCATTCTCTCGGCTGCATGCAAATAATGAAGCAGTTAATTAGTTCTCACTCTCTATTTACCATTTATATGAAGTTCAGTGGACCATTAAACTTATAAGAGGCCTTTGGTTTGATGATGTTCAAGGTTGTTTCTTTTTCGGCATTTGTTCATTGATTTTTATGAGATGCACCTCGTTTTTTTAATCAGCTTCGTTTAGATTGATAATGTAGTAACCGAGCAATCAATCTAAACTTTCTCTCCCCTCCAACCCCAATCTCAACTTTCTCTTCCCTCCAATCCCAATCTCATTTATGTTTGTTACTTGTATTATTGTATTATCTTTACGATGGACAGTTCTAACCTTGCTTTCTCATTCCGAACCAAAACTTATTTATGATTATTGTATGTACTCAATACCATAATCATAAATGAGATTTGGGTATACATACAATAATCATAAATGAGATTGGGGTTGGAGTGAGAGATCAATAATTATTTTTTTTTTTGCTGGGCAAAGACTAATTTATTTATATTAAAAAAATATAAAAATATTTACAAGAGGATTGAACCTCTGAGAGTGACATAGCATCTCTCTATCAAAAATTCTCACAAAATTATCTGTTCCACTGTTTGTAAGGAACATTTTACAATTTACTGCAAGCGAGAGCAGACTTAGGAGCAATTGAAAGAGAACTTACAAGCCAGTAAACCTGCCAGATTGCTTGGCATTATCAGACATACAATTTCTTTTTTTGTGGATTTGCCTCTGTCATGCTGGATTCGTCGCCAGCCTTTAAACGCTGAACCATTAGAGCCGAACAAGTAGAGCCGAGCCGAAAGAGCCGAGCCAAAATAACGAACAACCAAAACAGAGCAGGAGACCTTACCCATCAAAACAGAGCTTGTTACTTGAGATTTACTGATCCTTGCCCGGTTTCCTTGTCTAGGGCTCGCTCCCAGGTGACCTCCACACCGTCCTCGACATCTTCAGGCTTCATTCCTGGCGGCAGCTTCAGATACAGAATGCTTGCAAAGGAATTATCAGGCTCCTCATCCATGGTTTGCTTCTGGGGTGAGGCTTGCCTAATATCTTCCATCTCCTCAGGTGCCTCTGCTTTTTGCTGTGCAGTCTCCAGAATGTTCTTATCCTTCATGCTCCCTATCTCCTGAAGCACCTCTGCTTGCTCCTCTGAATGAACAAAAGTGTTTTCTTCCTCTAACTTGCTCTGTGACGAAGGGGCATAAGAACTATCTTCCATCCACCTACTCTGCGAGGAATTGTCTGAGGGAGAAGGCGTTTGTTCCTCAGAAGCCTCCTTCAAACTTACATCTTCCTCGTCTTCTTTCGAGAAAATGACCGTCACAAGAGCCGAAATCAGTGGTTTGTTGTCCGGCATCGGAACTGGAACCTTGCTGATTGCACTGTATTACTGATGGAGTGTCCAGAATCTTCATATCTAGTCGAAGGGGGCGACGCAAAGGCTAGAGGCGAAATACGGTGAGGGCTTTGACTGCCTCTCCCTCCAGAGCCTCCCTGTTGCCCAGAATTACGCCCACGCCGAGGAGTAGCCCTTAAACGAGGAGCCATGGAATTACTCTGATATGAGGCTACCGGGCTTGATGTCAATGGATGCTCCGACCCAGCCTGAAGACTGTTTAACACCCAAATTGAACCCCAGACAGCAACAACTTTGAGGAAGCTGGACTCGTCAGTAGGGGAAACGTCGTTGCCACAATGCTGCGCCACCACTGAGCGAATCCCGCTATCAATCCCCACCACTACATCCCGAGAGGTCTTTAAGACAGGAGCATACGCATGGCTGAAATAAACTATTTGGAAAGGCCTGCTCCAGCCTTTGCCACCTTCCTCTTTCCCCAACAGACCATCCCCCTTCTCTTCCTTGGAGCGCAAGCTCTCTTCCTGCAACCGAAACCGAACTGTGGAGAATGTTCTGGTATCGAAATCTCCCATACTGTTATTACCACAGCGCTTACCTTGGGATAGCAGCTGAATTGAATGGCATTGAATGCCTTTCGTATCAAGCTGCTTAATATCCCTCTTCACCTGCCTGTTCAGCTGCCCGATGTCCTCTCCGCGTGGCATGCTCATGGCTCCCATTCAATGCATTACGAACACCCGCATCCGGGTGAGAGATCAATAATTATTATTTTATAACTAGTGTATCTATTATTTTTTAAGGATTTTAGATGAGTAGTTTATTTGGTTGAAGTTTTTGGTCAAGATTATTATAAGGTGTGGGTTCAATTTTTTTTGGGTCCGTCACAGTTAGGTCTACTAGTTTGGGTCAGATGGTGTGAGGCCCCTTCACGTGGGTCCGCTGGTTGGTATGAGGCCCCTTGTGGTGGGCTTACCAAGGGTTATTCCATAAAAGTCAAACACCACTTTGATATATATATATATATATATATATATATATATATATATATATATATATATATATATATATTTCTGAAAGAGAGTTTCTAAGGTTCCTATGGTTGGATAGGGTTGTTTTTCTCTAGTAGAATATATGGAGCTCATGTGTTTCAAGTTTATTTAATGAAATGTTTCTTTCAATTAGTAATATGTAGAGTTTCTATAACTAAGTAATAATATTTCTAATTTTAGTAAAATATTTGATTTGTTTTTTTTTAAATATCAATAGTTTGAATTTTATCATTACAATGTTAATGATCTTTCTCTTTCAATTAAAAGAAGGAGAGGTGTTTATATGATTTTCACATTTATCAACGGAAGAAACATGTACAAAAAAATAAATAATATAGTTGCAATAATAAACAACAAATAGAAATATACAAGTCTTGATGACCAAAGTAACCTGTAGACAACATAAGATCAAAGAGCCTTAGGAGGGTGAAGGCATCAATGATTTGAAGTTGCATTCAAAATGAAGAAATGAGTGGCAACCATGTCACCCATTGAAGGAAGTCCATGTCACAGTCAGCATGCGTCCCAGTCATCAAAGATAGTGACTTGTCTTGTCTCATCATGTGATTATGTAGGAGTTATGACATAATAATGTAATCATTGTAAAGACAAATAAGTGGAAGTCCAAGAGTCATGTATGGAAAAAAGAGTCATAGGAGTCCAAAAGACATGTAATACCAAGAGTCATATGTATTTTTAAAAGTCCTTTGGAAGTCCAAAGGTTGTAGAAGTCTAAATGTCATTAGTATTTGGAAAGTGAAGAGTCATGAGGACGTGAAAGGCCATGCCTCAAGTTATAAAAGGATCCTCATTACTCATGCAGTGGAATTTTAACCTTGGCTTCTCCACATGGCATTAGAGAGATAGAGTTAGTACTTTTGGGGAGAAATTAGTGGTTCTAATGCTCCACTATTGGAGCTAGTGATGTTCATTGTATTTATGTATCTTGGAACTTTTGCTTAGTACTTGAAGCCCTTCGAAAACAAATTTTCATACATGGATTGTGGATGTTTTAAGAATACTCTTTGAATGTTTATGATTCATGTTCTCTTTCACCTGTAATGAATTAATTGAACTATTTCAGTAACTTTGGTGCTTAACTTATTGCAAATGTGTTGTAATGATTATAATGATTGTCGCATCTATGTGAACTATTTCACTTGATGTCAGACAAGCTTTTGTCATTCATGTGTATCTCCATTAGGGTAGTACTATTACTTCTCTCTTAGAGGTTCACTTTATTTCCCCTATGTAGTGAAAGAACATTAATACATCTACAATAAAACATTCACAAGGCACACTCTCTTGCTCATTCAAAATCACATGTGCACTTCTCTCTTGTGCTAACTGCTAAAGCCAAGGCATATATTTAAGTAAACAATAGGTTTATCATATTTTGGATGGGACTCCTATACCAAACAATGTGAGGTCTAATTGGGACCTCATATCGTAGATATTCCCTGTATGTTGGAAGTATCCAACACCATCAACATTTTGGTGCTAGAAGGAGGGTAACCATTTTTTTATGGTTGATAACTCCACACATCCTAATCATTCATCTTCTGTACAAGGTAGCAATATTCTGAATGTTGTTCCAACTCCTATTCCTGAAGTAGGAGGGTCTTCTCAACCTAGTCGAGAGTTGGCTTACAACGTCACTTACGAACAACTCTGAGCGATTTTACCTATAACCCTTCAATTTTGAAAAGTTATCGGTTTACTCCATGTCGCTCATCATCTCCTGCATCATCCTAAGAATAAAGAAACAACTTGAACAGGTGTATTATTTGCATTAGTGGAAGATTTGGTATTTTCCTCTTGAAGAATTAGTAGTCTTCTGAAGACACGGTTCAGCAAGATCCACTTCCACCCATTAACGAAGGGTAGGAGGAAGACATTGTTCGTTCTTACGAAGAACATATGGGAACTTATTTTGAGTTCAACAATAGTTTAAACTGTGAAGGAGAGGTATTTTCAAATTCTAAAAAGGAGGAGGAACCAAGAGAAGAATACATGCTCAATCAGGACCTATATTGGATGGCCCAAGGGACACTTTCACTTCTCGATAACCTTCATAAAATTCCTAGACATTTGGAAAATTTGTTATCAAAGTCTAATCCAGACAAGAAGACAAAGGAAGAAGATCACATTAATGATTTATAAATTCATCTACATATGTTAGAGGTATGGTACGATGATGTTTCTTGTAGCCTTCTTCCTTTTACACTAGAAGGTAGAGTAGTGACATGGTACCATAGTTTTCTTGTCAATTTAGTCCATAGTTGACAGGAGTTTAAAAAACCATTTTTGGGAATTCATTGATGACAAGACTCCTACCATGTTACTGAAAGAGCTCAGAAAAATAAGATGGGGGAAAAGGAGAAAGAAAAATACTTCAATCAATTTCAATCACATATTGAACAAGTTTCCACCGGGCATGCAACCTCACAATTCAATCACTATTTATTATTATAGAGCTACCTTTCCCAAGAACATTTCTTTGTTCATTAAAAGAGCTACAAAGGAAGAATTGGCAATAAAATTTGCATAAGAAATTGTCGTGGAGAATGACTTGTGTGCTATTGGAGTTATTACTAATGATGATGAATCTAAAGACTCCAAGCAGACTGGAAGGAAGTCTCAGCCTTCTTCAGTTAAGGATATAGAAAATGATTTTTTAATATGAAATTTAGACCAAGATAGTAAAAGCACTTACCAATAAAAATTTAGAATTAAGTAGAAGGTCAGGAGAGACTTCCACTAGTAACAAACCCCAATTCCTTCCCATTCTAAAGGAATCACAAGAATAACAACAATCAACCTGCTAAATCTGCCCAAAGTTCAAATGTTCTTTTAAATATTAAAAGCATGGGCATGGATTTCCACTTGGAATATCATTCATAAAAGACATGCTTGTAGTGGAACCACAACATGAATTCTCTCATCACGCACATTGTGGATACGTTACTAGAAAATGAGGAGTCTGAGTAAACGAAAGAACTTGCAGCAGATAAAGAAAGTATGGGTATTATACATGTAGTGAATGCTTTTGATTATATTCTCAATGCTGACAAGGAAAGTGTAGAAGCACCACCTCAAAATGAAGCCCCTTCTCAAAAATAGAATTGTAGATACAGTTTGAGGAGAAAGGGGCCTATTTTTGAATAAGAGGCGGTGGGATAGATATTGAAGGAACAAATTTTAAGAAGTATCTCACCATTGGTTAATCTTTCTCAGAATGCATAAAGTAAGTCTAGAAATGCTACTACTTCCAAGAACACTTCCTCCAGTATTAAAAGTAAATCCATCAATCTGGAAGTGTCAAATAAAGCTACTACTCTAGACACTTTGGTATTGCATGCTAAAGGTGAAATAATTGACTATAACATAGTTTAATATTTAAAGAGAGATCAAGCCAATATATATATCATTGAGTTTCTTAACTTAGAAGGATAGCACAAAAATTTCTTGTCCAACCCTTTTCACAACCTTCGTTAGGTGACACAGCTTCAACCTCTCATAAGTTGTTTGGTAAGTCGCTTGGTTCCCTGGGATCTATAGTAAAGCTATAACACTAGATGATAACACTCTCTTCACTACATTTTTTTCTAAATTTTTGAAATTTTTAATTACAATGTCCATAATTGTTTAGTTGATTCTGGTGCATCTATGAATGTAATGCCATTATCTATTGTTAAGAAAATAAATGCTAAATGGGACAAAACCAATGAACAAACTATTTAGCTAGACAAATATCTTATCCAAGTTATTGGTGAGCTTAGGAATGTTCTTATTTGATTATCATTTGATCACTAAGTTCATCAATGTATAAATATTGTAATTGTGGACATCCCTGAAGCCTACGTCATACTCCTAGGTAGATACTGGTCTAGTAAATTACAAGGATATTTTTCTACAGATTCATCACTTATATGGCTTCGATATAAGGGTAGAAGCAACCACATTCAAGTGGAAAGTGAATCATACATGAAATATGTTGGGCCTTAGTTTTGGTCTTATTTTTCTCTAAGAAACTTACTAATCCATCTATTTATCATCCATTTTCACTTCATTCATTCCATTTTGATGTATATTTGATATCCATTCAGGACACTTGGGCATGAATCGAATAAATGAATGGAAAGCTTGGGAACTAGGACTAAGCCTCCTATGCTTAGTTCGAATAGAACAAGCTTTATTAGGCCCATTTGGTGCTAGTCAATCATGACTAGTCATTCAGAAATCCCATAGAAATACGGTAGTTTTGAGATTCTATGGGATTGGTCATATTTCTTCGGATGAGAGTAGTGAATTCGACTTGGATAGATGGATTAGAGTAGATGAGTTTGTTAGAGTGAATATAGGTCAGTTTGTTTCATGAGACTTCTTATTTAAGAGCCACAACTTAGATGGCTTATGTATTGACTTATTATACTTTTATGCTGTGACACTTTTGGATTGAGGAGTTAATTTGAAGACTTGTGCTATTATTATTTTGTTGCTCAATGCTATGGATGTGTAATTGATTTGAGCTTCTGATATCACTTCTCAAGTGTGCAAGGCAAGGGTGGAGGGCCCCCACTCCAAGCTAAGTACACTTCCTTGTTAACTAGTTTTATTTCTTTTAATCTGTTTATTGTAGAACTGGTTTTTCAAGGCTCTATTTCAGATTGCTTTATGGTTCATGCATGGTGATTGATTGTATTAGTTTTTAGCTTATTCATCACTTTATTAAGTTGGAGAAAAACAAGTGTTCAAGTTGAGCATCTCTTCTACTAAAATGATGAATTAAAACTAGTTTCTTTGGTTTGCATGCAGGTAGTTTCTTATTGTGATTTTGGTATTGAGATGAATAAATTATGATGAAATACTTTATGTGTCTCTTAATTTAAGAGCTTCTTTCATTAACAATTTATCCATCTTAAGTTCTTGGTTTTAATCTCTGATTCATTAAGTGGTAGTTGAGGCAAAGGTGGACTTCTTGAGTCAAGAACCATCTCAATATTTTTCCTTTGCTTTAAACTAATTGAATTAGAGTCGTAGGATGTATTGCTTTAAGCTTTTGAATAACTTATCTTTCAAGGTTTGATTATATATGATCTTCACATATAGTGAACTTGCCTCAAAGCATAAACAACCCAGATTGATAAGAAATAATTGTGTTAATTTAGGTATACAAATTAGCTCAACATTTTGGCATCGTTGCCGGGGAGGCAAATATCGGCATAGTCAATAGAGAGATAAAATCCAAATCAAACAAAAACATTAGTTACATTTATTTTCTTTAATTATGTTTATTTATGCCTAGATTTAGAGATCCTCAAGGTAGATTTATTAAAAACCCCCCACAAGTAGAGATAGGATCATCAAACACCCGAGTTACTGGTAATCCAATAATTGAGGAATTGGTAGAAAAACAAAGAACTGGCCAAAGATTAACTTTGATTGAGAGGCAAACTTTGTTAGCTTGGGAAGCAAAACAAAAAAAACCATCAACTTCAGGAAAACAAAAGGAAATTATCAAAGGAAAACCACCTATCTTTCCATCTATAAGTCAACTTGTCTTTGAACAACCCGAATCTTCACCTAAAATTGGAACAACTAAATCAATGGCAGAAGAAGGACATGGATCTGTTATCTTTACTCATGAACAACGAATTGAGTATGAAAGATGACAAAGGGAATGGAGAAGAAAAAGAGAAGAGGAGGCAAAACAAGAAAATGATAGGAAGATGTAAAATGACCGGAAAAGACAAGAAGATGGTAATGATCAAGAGGATACCTTTGGCTTTCCAATAGTAGACACAAGTGCAATATTAGGAGAGGAAGTGAAAATGAAAAATATTCCACCTTCTGTATTGCCAAATTTTTATGGAATGTCCACGGAAGATCCTGATGCTTTTATGTTTGAATTTGATGTTCTATGTAGAACATATGGATACACTGATGACATTCATAAACTTCGTCTTTTTCCTGCAACATTAAAAGCAACAGCTTTAAAATGGTTCATGGGTTTAGGAGAACAAACAATAAATTCTTGGGATGAGATTGAGATCAGTCTTCCTTAAAAAATATCAAGCTTATTGTAGATCTAGAGATTCTAAGGAAGATGTTTTCAGAATGACACAACAAGAAGATTAAAGTTTAGAGGAATATTTGGAAAGATTTGCATATAATCTACAGAAATTGACACTCTTTAAATCGGGATACCATTCGGAAAATCTTCCTCAAGGGTGTAAGGGATGAATACCTTGACATTTTGAATGTAATGGGTAAAGGAGACATTTCAAACCTGCCATTTGAAGAAATTGTTGAGTTATGTCAAAAATATTCTAGAGGAAGATCAAAAACTGGAAAAAGAGAAGTAAGTTCAAAAGCAGCAAAGTCAGCTGCAGGAGGGATTACAAGAGCTGAAATAGGGAGCTTATTGGAAAACTTCAAAACATACCTCTTAAGTACATTAGGAACACAAGTGGATGTTCTTAAGCAAACGAAGAAAGAAGAACAAGAACAAGCTTTAGCAATCTTTTGTTCCAAATGTAGAAAGAAACATCCATTGAGAGAATGCCCTTTGGATAGTATTCAGGTATGTGGTCTTTGTACAAAAAATCATTCCACAGGAAACTGTCTAAGATTGAAAGGATTACAAATGAACTCAATGGAAGAAGTTCCAGGACTAGAAGGTTTTTATTATGTAGCACCATGAAGACCATCACAACCTAGGATGCCTCAACAAAATCCACAACAATTCCCTCAACAAAATTACCTCTATCCACCTCAAAATATTTGGACTCCTCCAATGCCATGGCAAGCTTGGCCTCCACAACAATATCCACAACAACCTGCACAAGGTTGGAGAGGATATGGTTATGGAAACCAGCCACCTCAACAGTATCAACAACACTACCAGCAACAATACCAACAGCCATTTCCATATCCACAATATCCACAATCCATGCCATTTCCGTAACAAAATTCTGCATATCCACCATCCGTGCCATTTCAACAGCAGAATCCACCACCATTGTTGACTCAACCACAACAGTTACAGCTACCCTCAAACCAACCCAGACCAACTCAATTACCAACCCAACCAGTGGCAAATCCGAATAACAAAGTGGACAAGTCTGCATACACTGTAGAGGAAGCAACATATTTCCCGACATATTCTATTCTTTCTCTAAATGATGTCCATTTAAGGTCTGGCAAGGTGCTTAAAAAAGATTCTATGCCAATCGTAGAAGAACCAATTGAACAAGGAGAATCATCTGAAACATCACAAACTGAAATATAAATTCAGAAAGGAAAAACGATTACAACTCAAACACCACCTTATCCTGAAAGGTTAGTGGAACAACAAAAAGAAATAACCCTTCCTAAATTTGATATTTTAGATGAGTTAAAAAATGCTTCTGTAAAAATTCCTTTGTTGAAGGCAATTAAAGAAATACCAATATATGTTAAAACAATAAAGGAATTATGCATTAAGAAATTAGGGAAAAAGAAGAAGGATCCCACTACAATCCAAGTCATTGGTAAACTAGCAAGCCTCATGTCTACGTAAACTATTGTAGAGAAATATATTGATCCTAGTATCCCCATGGTTACTATATCAATAAATAATTTTTTAGTACCAAACACATTAATAGACTTGGGAGCAGCTATAAATGTAATGACAATGGAGACAATGAAAACTCTGCATTTAAACAACATTAGATCAACTTCTACAATTTTAGAACTAGCAGACAGATCTGAAGTTGTTCCGGAAGGGATATTAGAAAATATCATAGTCTCTTTGGATTCATGGGAGTATCTTGTTGACTTCCTTATCTTGCAATCAAAAACAAATTTGGGAGGACATCCTCTAATCTTAGGCAGACCATGGTTAGCTACCGCTGATGCCTTCATAGGATGCAGATCAGGAAGCATGATTATTTCACATGGAGATGAGAGGTAACATATTGCTCTTTATTCACCTGCACAATCAACTTCTTTAGAATCAATACTTGAAACTCAAGAAAAACAACAAACTAAATCAGTTTTAAGTATAAATCAATTCTTTGACTTTAGAGAAGAGGAAGAGAATGAAGACTTAATGGATCTTTTCATTTCGGAACCAAGTATTTCAGAACAGCTTAGAGAAGTCCAATATGAAGTTGCAAGTGACCTTTTGAATTAGTGTTTTCAGGAAACTTGTACTGTTCAAACTTTGCGGAATTCTTTTATAGACATCTTTCCTGTAAACACAATTTCCAATCCAACAATAAAAACAATTGAGGTATATCCTGAAAAACATTTAAACATTGGAAACCAATTGCAATCAACACAAGAACAAGAGGTAATTGCATTACTACAAAAATACTCAAAAGCATTTTCCTGGGATTATACTGATATGCAAGGAATCCATCCTAGCACATGTATCCACCACATCTATATAGATGATCAACTTAAACCTGTAAGACAACCTCAAAGACAAATGAATCCTATGATGAAAGAAATAGTGAAAGAGGAACTGCAAAAATTGTTAAATGTTGGATTCATCTATCCTATTTCAGATAGTCAATGGGTTTCTCCACTAGTTATTGTACCAAAGAAAAATGGAAAGTGGAGGGTATGTGTAGACTATCGGGAATTAAACAAAGCCACATTGAAAGATCACTTTCCTCTACCATTCATTGACCAGGTGTTAGACTGTTTAGCTGGAAAGAAATTTTTCTCTTTCTTGGATGGGTTTAGCAGATACAACCAAATTAGAATAGCAACAGAAGAACAAGGCAAGACAACATTTACTTACCCATGGGGAACCTATGCATATAATGTTTTGCCATTTGGTTTATGCAATGCACCTACAACTTTTCAAAGAGCAGTGCTTGCAATATTTGCTAATCTAGTCCATGAATGTGTAGAGGTTTATATGGATGACTTTACAGTTTATGGAAACACGTATAATGATTGCCTCAACAATCTTGAGAAATTCTTGAAAATATGTATAGAAACAAATTTGTCATTGAGCAACGAAAAACGCTATATGATGTTGACAGAAGGTATAGTTTTGGGACACCATATTTCCGCTTCAGGAATTAAGGTGGATCCAGCAAAAATCCAAGTCCTAGTTAACCTGATGCCACCTACGACACAAAAGGAGGTAAGAAGTTTTTTCGGCTATGCAGGCTACTATAGACGATTCATTGAAAACTTTAGTAAAATAGCCCAACCTCTGTTCAAACTATTAGCAAGAGATGTTGAATTTCAATGGACAAATAGTTGTCAAAATGCATTTCAAATCTTAAAAGAAAAATTGTCAGTGGCACCCATTCTCCGTGGGCCAAACTGGTCTTTGCCATTTCATATTTCAACTGATGCATTAGATACTGTGATAGGTGCCTCTCTTGGGAAGAAAGAGAACTTGTTCAATTATGCAATATACTTTATAAGAAAGAATCTAACACCTGCAGAATTGAACTACACAGTCACAGAGAAAAAAATGTTAGCCGTTATACATGCAGTAAACAAATTCAGGCACTATATAACAGGATATCAAGTTTTCATTCATACAGATCATTCAACAATCAAATACTTGATGAATAAACCCATCACCAATGGAATAATAGCAAGATGGTTACTGTTATTGCAAGAATTTAATATCACAATACAAGACCAGCCAGGCAAGGAAAATCAAGTGGCTGACTTTCTGTCCCGCATACAATCACCCAACGACCCAAATTTGGTTGTAGACAACTTTCCAGGCGAACATCTGTTTGCCATAATAGTAAAAACACCATGGTTTGCAGACATTGAAAATTATTTATCTTCTGGAAAATTTCCAACTCAATTCACTAAAAAGCAAAGAAGAAAAATTGTTAGAGAAAGTTCTAGGTATAGCTGGGTAAATGGTGATTTATTTTATACTGGTTCAAATCTAATGATTAGAAAATGTGTGCGAGAAGATGAAATATTAGACATTCTGAGAGCATGTCATGATGAACCATGTGGTGGTCATTTTGCAGACAAACAAACAGCATATAAGGTGCTGCAATTGGGCTATTACTAGCCATCCATCTTCAGAGACTCTAAGGCATATGTCAAGCAATGTGACAGTTGCCAAAGAAAAGGGAGACCAAACACATCAGATGAGATGTCGCTCAAGCCACAGGTCCTCATAGAACCATTTGAGCAATGGGCACTTGACTTTGTTGGACCTATTAATCCACCATCAAATGGAAAGAGGTACATCCTAGTATGCACAGACTATGTAACCAAATGGGCGGAGGCCAAAGCAGTGAGCAGAGAAACAAAAGATACCGTGGTCACCTTCCTCTTTGAAGAAAACTTTTTAAGATACAGAGTACCTAGACAGATTGTAACAAATCAAGGAACGCAATTTACATCAAAGATGGTACGGGATCTAACAGAGAAATACAAGATCAAACACAGAAAGTCTACACCATATCACCCTCAAGCAAATGGTCAGGTGGAATCAACAAATAAAGTCCTAGAAAATATGATGACTAAAATAGTATAGCTGAATAGACGAGTTTGGTCTGAAAAGTTAAAGGATGCACTATGGGCCTACAGAATCACATGGAAGAACACAACTAGTTTTAGTCCATATCAGTTGGTCTATGGCAAAGAGGCCTTATTGCCTATAGAGTTTCAGATACAAACATACAGACTAGCAGTTGAACTAGGACTGGACCTGACTGAAGCACAACAACAACGGATTATGGAATTGAACCAATTGGATGAGCATCGTCAACAAGCTATAGAACATACCACATTGGTGCAACAACAAAGAATGAAGTGGCACGACAGATATATCAAAACAAAGACATTTCACAAGGGAGACTGGGCCTTACTTTTTGACTCCAAATTCAAAGACTTCAAAGCAAAGTTTACGACACACTGGCTAGGCCCGTATGAAATTGAAGAAATATTTGATAATGGAGAAGCAAAGATCAAGACAATTGACGAGGACTCCACCTCATTTGTAGTGAATGGACATAGGCTCAAAGTTTATAATAGGCCTATCAATAAAAAAGCATTTATGAAACAACTGGTAGAGGATACATGACTAGAAATTATGGCACACCGAGCTCAACCATCTTCCAGTTTTGTAGATGAATAAAAAAAAAAAAAAACAAATAAAAAACAAATAAAAAAAAATCTCAAAAAAAAAACATATAAAAATAAATAATTTGTTTGCTACTGAAAACCAGGAAATTGGCACCAAGCAAACACAAATTCACAGGGGAAAACCAGGGCAACTTGGACTCTATGAATTCTATATTCTTGTTCTACTGTTCTCACATAATTTTAATGCAGGAAACTATCCACACACAACTGACTTGAGGACAAGTCAAATCTTCAGCAAGGGGGAGCATTGCATCAGAACTTTAGCTGGAAAGCTGAAGTATTGATAGAACTTGTATTGTCAACATAGGGACCTGAAGCGAGAAATCATTACAGACGGACCTTAAGATACCTATCAATGGCAAAACAACATGTACATATTCCATAAGCATTGCAGAGGGACCTGAGTCAAGACATCATTATAGAGGGACCTGAACAATTCAAGAATTAGAGCAAGAAGAACAAGGTGCAACAATAAAGTTTACTTTTTAATCCATCTACAACCTTTGATTAATTGATTTCATTCCACCTGTACAGACATCATCCAAGGGAGTATATGTATAGTCATTTTGTGCTTGAAATTCAAATTTTTTTAGAAATTTTTAGTCTTTGATTAAGTTGAAGTTAGTACCTGAGGATATTCATTATCATTCATATCCTATATTCCCTATACATATCCTATAACCCTTATACATCATAAACCTATTGCCTTTCATTTCCATACATATTCCCTATTTTCATAACCCTATTACCCCTAAGTATTTTTATTTAAGAGCTTAGAAAGACCAAACTGGGACAACTTTCAACCTGCGCATACAACTCAAGCATTAGTGATGGTGATAATTTTAAATATGACCCAAGATGGTCATTTTAAAATTATAAAGATATGCTGTACAATTCAAACAAACCTCATGCGCTATAGTCATCTATATAACCCCAAGCGCATATGATATAAGGTTAATACATATGGTATATGAAACAATGGAGCATAACATATGGTATATAATATAAGTTATAAGTGAAGGCATATAAAAATTGCATATGATATGATATATGGTGGACGGCCGCGCGCAAACCATATGGCACGACTGTGCATATAAACATTGCGGCGGGGTGTTGAAATGTAATTGCATACATATCATTGCAATACAAGCAATGCTTGAATATCATTGCAAGCACACGATGGTGGCAATAATGGTAAACACAACAACAATGAATAAAACGTTACACCCAAAATGACAAATGGCCAGCACACAGGTACGAGCTCAACACGGTGGCATGGCAACCGGTTGTCATTGGGCTATACACTGTGCAAGGGTTATGCACATGCCATTCAAATGAAACGATGATTTGGCCATCCTCATGACACAGTCGGGCGACTGGTCAAACAGGACGGCCATACCAACCACAGATTGTAAACACCAATGAATAAGAAGCGCAGTAAAACCATGAAACAGTCATGAACCGACTGAGCTCTTGCGCTGTTTAAACCATATTCCTCATTGCCGAATAGCTCAGAGAGATGGTGTTTGGAGCTGCAGCCTAGTGAAAAGGAGGGTGAAGTGAGTTTAGGCGAATTTAAAGAAGGAAATCATCCCGGTTTTAATGTTCAGTGATCACCGATTTTTCGGGATTCAATCAGGTAATGCAATAGTTGTTTAAGCTCGGCACACAGTGGAGTAGAAATTATGAATTATCTGTTATTAATGGTTACGTTGCTCTGCCCTTGCCACCAGTCAATTGAACGGTTGAACAGGGATTTGGAGCGCCGATATTCCTCAAGCGCTCATTGATAACAGGTAACGCTGAAACCATAGCATCAAATCAGTTGATTCACTATGTAAATCTTGGCATAAACTATTAGTGAATCACGCTGCACTTAAATGAGAATGCATTTGCATGGTTAAAACGTTAGGGTCTGGCATTTTATGTGGAGTTTTAATGGCGTGCCATGTTCATAACAAAATCTATGAATAGAGGAGGCACAAAATTTGACTGTTATGGCGTGTTTATGTTGCATGGCGGTGATTATTGATTGAATTGTGTGCACTGTTGAATGCGCACTGCGCCTTGTTATTGCTTGCACACCTTGTTTTGTCGCGCACTGATCCATTAAACCTCAAACAACAGTCAATCCAATATATCATATGCATGAATCAACATGCGTCTTTGTTATGAACCCTTGCTGTGCGTTGTTGTTTTCGTTTGAATCGAAACAGGGGATTGAAATGTCTAAGGGCTGAACGAACCATGCCATGTGAAATTTTTGGTTGCCAAAGGGAGTTTGATTGCCGAGACATTTAGAACTAAATGCGCTGTGTTTTTGTTTTATCATCTGTGTTTTGAGGCCGAGAGTATGTGTATAATCCTCAACCTTTCATGCTGAGGCCGAGAGCCTTTTTGCAAATTTTTATGATATAGCCAAGCGCATTTTTGTATTTTTTTATGATGAGGCCGCAAGCATGTTTTCCAAAATTTTGTGATACAGTCGAAAGCATTTTTGCAAATGTTTTTGATTAGGCCAAGAGAATTTTGGAATTTTTTTTTAAAAAGACTTTGATGATGAGGCCGAGAGCCATATGCATGCAAAACACTCCTTAGTTTTCTTTGTTGTACATACACAGTAAAACGATGGTTTGATTTTGGCAACAATATAAGGCGATGAGCATACATGGACATTGTTTGCATATGTATTTTGTTTTCAAGAATAGAGATCAACATATTGACAGGGGTATACAGGTGTTTGTTTGCATTGAACAGGGAACTAAAACAGTGCTGTTGCAGAGAAAAGAGTAAACAGAGGTTAAGGAAGTCAGAATTAAGTTGATTGAGAGGAGGAAGGTAAGCTTCTTTGCTTTCAAAATTTCATTTTGAAAACAAACAATAGTTATATTTTTATTGTCAAGATGAAATTAGTAACAACAGAGGAATTCATTCACTGGTTTTTAGAAACAATGTCAGTCACAGTAGAGCCAAAATTTCAGATAGAGAGTTGGGGGAAGGAAACTATAGAAAAACTTTACCAAGCAGGGATGATAAGTTTTTTACAAAAATTTGATGGCCACTCTGAACAAATAACCAGGGACTTTATAAATAACTTCAGTCAAGACCAGACACGGGTAGGAGATGTCATTATTCCTGTAACCCAGGAATATCTTTCCCAAGCTTTAGATCTACCCATGATAGGTGAGAAGTATTACAAAGGCCTGCACTTCAAGGAGAAAGCTTGGACTTTCTTTCTTGAGAAGAACTGGAAAGGGACATTTGAGAGAACAAAAGGGATACCAAGGGAATGGCTCAATGAACCATGGGGTGAGTTGGTTTTGGTCATCCAGAAGTTTTTGACTTGTGATAGAGGATATAGCATTGCCCACTTGTATCATGTCAGACTTCTACATCACATCAAAGGGGAGGATAGGATTAATTTACCATATTTCCTATATAGGAGCTTTTTGAGAATGATTGAAACAGTGAAGTAGGAACACAGGCCTAAAGCAGGACAGATTTACCACCAAGGATTGATCAAAATCCTAGTTGAGTATCAGGTGAGATCATAGGGCATAGTATGGAGAGAAATCATGTCCAAAAATCATTTCATTGAATAGATTAATGAAGCACAGGATAAAATAGAACAGGAAAATGGAAGCTTATGAATTCACCCTTGTATCCCAGGACAAGAGCTAAAAACATGGCCATGCAGGAAACTGAAATATCTGTTATGTCTATTCCTAGAATATTTAGGAATAAGAGTCCCATTGACTTAGACAAGGAAGTAGAAGCATATTCTCCAAGAAAACAAGAAGAAAATGACATTGCACAAGAAGTCCTTGAAAGGGATTTTTCATATGATGATGCAACAACATCATCGTTAATGAAAACAACACAAGATTTTGATAAAGAAATCAATTTGGGAAGAATCCGGGACTTAACTGATCAATTGGAAATTAACAAAATCCTGGAAAAATAATTAACAGAGGAGAACAGGGCACATAAGAAGGATAATGCTAAGTTGGTCAAAGCAAATGAAAAGTTCAAAGAAAAGTTAGGGAGACTGAAACGGAAAAATGATCTACTTTCTAAGCAAGAATTTAAATGGCTAAAGGAAAAGAACATGTGCCAGGCAAAATATGAGAAACAAAAGGTTAAAGCAGCTTTGTTCAAGGAGAGGCATAACTCAGGATTGGATTGTTTGGTCAGGGAAGCATCTACAGGTACAACATCTACTACAGAAAGAAGAGGATCCAAGAGGAGTAAGCAAGCATGGGGACATGCTTGATGATAAGCAAGGGAGAGATGTTGGGCCTTAGTTTTGGTCTTATTTTGCTCTAAGAAACTTACTAATCCATCTATTTATCATCCATTTTCACTTCATTCATTCCATTTTGATGTATATTTGATATCCATTCAGGACACTTGGGAACAAATTGAATACATGAATGGAAAGCTTGGGAACTAGGACTAAGCCACCTATGCTTAGTTCGAACAGAACAAGCTTTATTAGGCCCATTTGGTGCTAGTCAATCATGACTAGTCATTCAGATATCCCATAGAAATAGGGCAATTTTGAGATTCTATGGGATTGGTCATATTTCTTGGGATGAGAGTAGTGAATTCGACTTGGATAGATGGATTAGAGGAGATGGGTTTGTTAGAGTGAATATAGATCTGTTTTTTTCATGAGACTTCTTATTTAAGAGCCACAACTTTGATGGCTTATGTATTGACTTATTATACTTTTATGCTGTGACACTTTTGGATTGAGGAGTTAATTTGAGGAATTGTGCTATTATTATTTTGCTGCTCAATGCTATGGATGTGTAATTGATTTGAGCTTTTGATATCACTTCTCAAGTGTGCAAGGCAAGGGTGGAGGGCCCCCACTCCAAGCTAAGTAGACTTCCTTGTTAACTAGTTTTATTTCTTGTAATCTGTTTATTGTAGAACTGGTTTTTCAAAGCTTTATTTCAGATTGCTTTATGGTTCATGCATGGTGATTGATTTCATTAGTTCTTAGCTTATTCATCACTTTATTAAGTTGGAGAAAAACAAGTGTTCAAGTTGAGCATCTCTTCTACTAAAATGATGAATTAAAACTAGTTTCTTTGGTTTGCATGCAAGTAGTTTCTTATTGTGATTTTGGTATTGCGATGAATAAATTATGATGAAATACTTTATGTGTCTCTTAAGTTAAGAGCTTCTTTCATTAACAATTTATCCATCTTAAGTTATTGGTTTTAATCTCTGATTCATTAAGTGGTAGTTGAGGCAAAGGTGGACTTCTTGAGTCAAGAACCATCTCAATATTTTTCCTCTGCTTTAAACTAATTGAATTAGAGTTGTGGGATGTATTGCTTTAAGCTTTTGAATAACTTATCTTTCAAGGTTTGATTAGATCTGATCTTCACATATAGTGAACTTGCCTCGAAGCATAAACAACCCAGATTGATAAGAAATAATTGTGTTAATTTAGGTATACAAATTAGCTCAACAAAATACATGGTGAAACCACTTGAGCACCATACTAATCCTATTTCCTTTACTGATTTAATATTTGGAAATTGTTTCTTAGCAGCTAATAACAGGTGTTATCAAGCACATACATCACCCATCCCGCCTAATACACAGTTTAATCTCCTTCCTTGTTCTCCAACTGGTGCAAACAGATCCTATAATATAGATGTGCATAGTAATAGTAATAATTGTATAAGAAGAAATTTAGTAGATAATAAAATATGGCCTTTATACTTTGATGGTTCAAAGACACAGGATGGATTTGGATTTGGTTGCGTACTTATAGACCAATGTAATAAGAAGCATATCCTTGCATTTCATTTTGAGTTTGATTGTACCAATAATACTGTTGAATATAAAGTGATCATACTTGGACTAAAGAAATCCATCGATCTGAAGGTAGAATTTTTAAAGGTAATTGGTCACTTAGAGGTGATCACTCATCAGCTACGGGATACTATTCATTGTGTTTCATTGAATCTTAAAAACTACCAGAAGGAGGAATGGAAATTAAATAATTATTTTAAAGCTTTTAATATTAGGCATGTTCCTAGGCTTATAAATGTTGTAGTAGATGTGTCACCAAATGCAATCTCTAGGATGTCTTCATTAAGGAATGGTTTTTCAATTGAGATTATATATAAACCTTATGTGCTTGAAAACATCACTAAATTTCATTTTTTCAATGACAACCAATATATACTGCATTTCATGGCTAATATGAACATGTTTAAATATGTTTCCATAAAAGAGGATGAGCATGACAAGGCTTTGTGGGAGGCATCTAATTCAATGAAATGCAACACCATGCCTAAAGGTGTGGTGTTCCCGGAAAAACTATATGGCCTACAAAACTGGTTAAGAGGACCAATCAATCCCAAGACTGAGAGGTTAAAGTTATCATCGGAGCAAGTCATTTTGCTAGCTCAAGAAGATCTAAAGTATGTAAAACTTGGTACATGTTGTTCTCCACAATAATGACAAGTATTCATCCCCTTATTCAAATAGTATCATGATGTATTTGCATGGACATATAATGACTTAAAAACAAATGATACTCATATTATCCAAAAGTGTCATTCTAATCAAAGAAGGGGTAAAATCTTTCTAGAAGAAACTAAGGATAGTTCATCCAATGTTGGAGACCCTCATCCAAAAGGAATTGAGAAAGTTGTTGGATGCTTAGATCATTTTAAAGTTAAACATTCCACTTTGGTCCCAATCATAAATAATTCTAGTGAGATAATATTATGTGTATACTTCAACAGTCTCAACTAAGCATCTGATAAAGATAATTACCTACTTCCATCCATGGAATACATCCTTCAAACAATATCTACTGCTGAGATGTTTTCACCGCTAGATGGTTTCTCTTGTTACTATCAAGTGCTAATGGCAGAGCAAGATCTCTTAAAAACCACCTTCAAGACGAAATGGGGAACATTTTCTTTTAAGAGAATCCCATTGGGACTCATCAATGTCGGTGCTACATTTCAAAGAGTGATGGGCATCTCTTTTCGTGGCCTTATTAGTCAAAGTGTAGTTGTTTATTTGGATGATGTTACTATGTTTTCATTAAGAAGATGAGATCATGTACACCATTCAAAACAAATATTTGAGCAGTGTCATAAATATGGGATTTCTCTTCATCCCAAGAAAATCATCTTTGGTGTGTCAGAAGGGACTCTCTTAGGGCATATCATTACAAAGAGTGGAATTAAATTTGATCCCAAGAAGGTCAAATCCATTATACAAATCTCGTTCCCAGTGAATAAGAAGGCTATGCAATATTTCTTAGGGAAAATTAACTTCCTATGAAAATTCATATTTGATTATGCTTAGATAGTTAAGCCATTACAGGAGATGATTAAGAAAGATGCAACTTATAAATGGGACAAGTAGAAGAAGGATACTTTCTTTCAAGTTAATCAGTCTATCATTGAGCACCTACGCTTCATTCCTAACTATGGAAAATATTTCTTTCTTTATACCTTTGATTCAGATGAGTTTATTGTGGGCATATTGGCTCAAAAATATAATGAACAAAATGAACAACCTATCTCTTTCATGAGTGTTGGCTTACAAGTGTCAGAACTAAATTATCCTGACATTAATAAAAAAGTGTATGATCTATATAAGGTATTCTAATACTTCATGCCCTATATTCTAAAATCTTACACAATCATATTTGTGCCACAGACATCAGTAAGAACACTCTTTATGCAGTAGCAGCTAGGTAAGCATAGGGAAAATTGGATGACTTTCTTGCAGGAATATGATCTAGAGTTTAAACCAGCTGATACCATAAAGGGTCATGGCCTCCGTCATCTAGCAATCAAGGAAAGAGATTCTCCCAAGAAATATCTTTTAAGTTGGGAGAAGGAAATAAATCTGCAACATTGAACAAGTTCCCCAGTCCATGTCTACAACGTATTCTGATATACGGAAAGTTCTAGAGAATGACACATTTCCCACACATTTATCAAACAAATAAAAGAGGTAAATTTGTTTAAAATATCTATCCTACTAGCTTTTTCATGGATTTCTTTTTATAAATCACTATGATGGTGCCTTCCTAAGAAGCCTTGATCCATAGGATATAGAGAAGGTACTTAGAGACTTGCATTATAGGTCGACAGATGGCCATTATGCAGGTGACAAGATTGTGCATAAATTCATGAGGGTTGGTTATTATTGGCCCACTTTATTCAAATATTCTCATGCTTATGTATGCAAGTGCCTATCTTGTCAGAGATGCATCGACTAGGATCAAAAGTCAACCACCACGCTACTCTAGTAGAAGTCGAGGAACATTCCAATAGTGGGGCCTAGTTGTTATCAGATAAATATTTGCACACTCTTCAAAGAAACACAAATATATTTTGAAAAAAACAAACTATTTCACTTGGTAGTTAGAATTTTTTCCCTTAGGACAAGTAAATGACCGAGAAGTCATCCACTTCTTAAAGCATAACATTATATCCTAGTTTGAAATTTTGATGCCTCTTGTCTTTTATTATGTGATTTATTTTTCATCATTGAAACTTTATGAATTCACATTAGAAAATGTGATTATATTAAAGCATGTATCTAATTATTACCTATAGGGAAATGGTTTGGCTAAATCAACAAAAAAAAATCTTATCTGCATTATCAAGAAAACCAATTTCTCTAAGCAATGGAAATGGAACAATGCTTTGAAAAATGCATTATGGTTTAAATGTGTAACTCCTCAGCCTTCCCTTAAGACCTCACTATACTTCATGGTTTATGGTAAAGAAGTTGTCATTCACTTGAACCTGTATCTCCTAGCATTGCAACTCTCCCAAGAGTCCTAAGGTACACCTTTCCATCTAGTTCAAAGTAGGATAGACACTTTACTTAAACTTGAGGAAGAAAGGATCAAATCCAAAGAGATGTTTTTCGTTCATCAAAATCACGCTAAGCATTGGTTCGACAAAAGATCTGCAGTGGCGTTGAGTTTCATTGTGGGTAGCTTAGTATTGAAGTGGAATAAATCCCATGAAGAGAAAGGAAAACACATGAAGTTCCAACCTTGGCGGATTGGACCTTTTTCAATTAAAGATAAAATCATCAATAATACCTTTAAGATTAGATCTTAAGACATGAGTATTGATCCACTTCCCATAAATGGCCGAGATTTGAAAAATTATTTTCAATAGCATCTATGAGCTATGATTCCTGTATAATTCGTCCTTTTCTTCTCTTACCATTAGTCTGATTCATTTGTGTGATATATTAGTTGTGTCCTATCTAGTTTTGTTTCTTGGTCATTGTACATAAATAATACCTTGTGTTAAGTGCATGGATCAAAAGACTTTGTGGTGGAATGAAAGAGAAAATGTGACAACAACAACACTTTCCTTTCTGTTTGTTCTTCTTATTTGTTTTGGGAAGATGTTGTATGTTGAGCTAAGTCTGAGTGGAAAATATGATACATCCAAAAGGAAAACCTTGAGGGAATGAATTAGATCTTCTCTTATGCTAGTATCCAATCTACTCAACTTGGTATAAATCTACTTGTGTGTTAACGCTTGTCCAATATAGTAGAGAAAGGCTAAGGGGAAAATATAAATTGAGCAAACATATATCAAAGGCCTTAAAAATACTTCTCTAAAGGGGAAACCTCCTCTTCTCTTAATAATTTAGGATCTCTCTTCCGCCTGTTAAAAATAATAAGTTTCAAAGCATAGTCCTTAAATAAATAAAGAAAGGGTGAAAGAAGAGAAAGGCTTCCTATGCAAGGAGCTAAAGCAAGCAACTTTTCTAGGGTACTATCTAGGCCTGCTAGTAGTGAAGAAACATCTTTTCTCTTGAAGTAACTCCATCAGCATACTATCTAGGCTAGCTGGTAGTGGAGCAGCATCAGAGATGAAAAATCATACTTTGAATATCATAAACTTTCCACACACAATACCCTTTCTTGGATTGAAACAATTGTGATATGGAATATCTTTTGTGTGTTGAATTAAGTGAAATAAGGTGAGGCACTATGTATATAACTGGGTAAAAAGGGGGAAGCCAATGAAATATAATTGGTGAATTAATACTTCCTCAAGGGCTTCCCATTTAACTGAAAATCTATTCCTAAACAGATAGGGTTAATCTCGCCTAATGTGTCTCCAAGTGTTTTCATTACTACAACACCCTCCAAAATTTCACTACAATCAAATTTTGGAGGGTACTTCACCATTGTATATAATGTCACTTTAGTCGTCAAGTGTTGCTTCAGGTCATTATATATGTTTCAAGTGTTCTTGATCATCATTATGTGTCATCACATTGATTAGAACATATTTAGCACATGTCTTGGTCATAAATCCTTTGTTATTGTAAAACGAAACTTTTTTGTCATAGTCGCACTCACTTTGTCAGTTGTGCTTAGTGAATGTATGTAAAGTGCAATTTTTATGTAAAATTATCCTTGTTCAATCTTGTCTAAGTTTTCTTGATGAGTTGTTACATGTCGCACATGATTTTTGGTCTAAACGCATTGTGATCACCCCTTGTTTTATCCCCTAGACTTAGACAAATTTTGGTTGCAAAGTGAACCGTCGAGTCTAGGAGTGCATGAGGGCACTCCTAAGCCTCGAGTGGGAATCCTTCATTGTTTATAAGTTCACCTTGCACCATTTAATAGTGCATAGCACACTTGTAAGCAATCTTTCCCTTGAGCACATGAGTGCACCCCAAAGACCTAAAGCTCAACTCCTTTAGCCTTCTGCAATGCGTCATGTGCCATCTTTGGCCTTTTGTGTACATGAGCACACTCTTAAGACCTGAAGCTTCACCCTTCATCCTTTGACAATGCACCACATGGCATCATCTTCCTTATTGAGCATATGAGCACACCAGGAAGACCTACAACTTCCTCCTTCAGCCTTCATCTGTGCACCATGCACCCTCCTTGTCTCTCTTGAGAGAACAATGCACTTGGGAA
The DNA here is from genome assembly GCA_000404065.3 of Pinus taeda. Classification (NCBI taxonomy): domain Eukaryota; kingdom Viridiplantae; phylum Streptophyta; class Pinopsida; order Pinales; family Pinaceae; genus Pinus; species Pinus taeda. Next base: position 37,312 of record APFE030945125.1, on the reverse strand, counting down.
TCCTGAAGCCTCCTCCTTCGTCATTCAAACACGTCTCATGCACCCTCCCTTGAGTGTCTCTCTTTATTGAGTGCATGAGTGCATCCCAAAGCTCTAAATATCCCTTCTTTTAACCCTTCAACCTTTCAAAGTGCACCCTTACAACCATAATCTCTTCTTTCTCTATCCAAGTGCATTGTTAAGGCATGAAAAAAAAATACACTTCAAACGTTTTAGAATAAGATATTTTTAGGCTAATGGTTTCTTGTTATGAGTGATTGCAACTACAGATATTTTAGGAACATCGTGGCAATAATTCTTGAAGAAGATCGAGCAAAGAAGGAAAACTAAGGAAGCATTAAGAGAATAGAATACATTGAAGTCTTCAGGATGAAAATACCTTGAAAACTCCATAAGATCAAATACCCTTAGGAGTGTGAAGAAATCAATGATCAAAAGTTGCATTCAGAACAAAGACATGAGTGGCAGTCATGTCACCCAGTGAAGGAAGTCCATGTCATCAGTCACTATGAGTCCTAGTTGTCAAAGATAGTGACTTTTCATGTCTCATCACATGATGATGTGGAAGTTATCATGTAATCGTGTAATCATTATAAAGAGAAGTAAGTGGAATTCCAAGAGTCATTTACGGAAAAAAGAGCCATAGAAGTCTAAAATACATGTATTACCAAGAGGCATATGTAATACTAAGAGGCATATGTAATTCCAAAAGTCATTTGGAAGTCCAAAGGTCATTAGGAGCTGTAAAGTCAAGAGTCATGAGGATGTGAAAGGTCATGCCTCAAGTTATAAAAGTATCCTCGTTGCTCATGTAATGGAATTTTAACCTTGGATTTCCCCATAAGGCATTAGAGAGATAGATTTAGTAATTCTGGGGAGGAAGCAGTGGCTCTAACACCACTATTGGAGCTAGTGATGTTCATTGTACTTATGTATATTAGAATTTTTTCTTAATACTTGAAGCCTTTCAACCAACACATTTTCATACATGGATTGTGGATGTTTTAGGACTACTCTTTGAATGTTTATGATATATGTTCGCTTCCACCTATACGGATGTAATTGAACTATTTTAGTAACTTTGGTGCCTAAATTATTGGAAATGTGTTGTAATTATTGTAACAATCATCACATTTTTGTAAACTATTTCGCTTGATCTCGGACGATCCTTTTTCATCCATGTGTGTCTCCACTAGAGTAGTGTGATTACTTCTCTATTAGAGGTTCACTTTATTTCCCCTCTGCATTGAAACAACCTTGATACATGTACAGTCGAACATTTACAAGGCACACTCTATTTCTCATTCAAAAGAAAATGTGTGCTTCTCTCTTGGGATAACTACTAAATCCAAGTCATATATTTAAGTAAATGGTGGTCAGGTCGTATTCTGAATGGTAATTCTACACCAAATGTTGTGAGGTCTAATTGGGACCTCATATCGAGGAGATCCCCTGTATGTTGCTAGTATCTGGCACTGTCAACAGCTTCCAATATTCAACAACCATTACCTTCTTCACTACAATATTGTAAGGTATATGACACACCTATCATGACAATATCCCACTTATTATATACAATGAAATAGTATAACAAATAAGGAATCAAATTGTGAGATATTTTCTAGGGTCCATTTGGTTGGTAAACTCATAGTTCAACTTCAATTTATATCTTCTCACATGTTTCATCCATACATATGCATCATTCTATGAAGTGTTAAATTTATGTAGTATGTTTTTTTTCATACTCTACCATGTCCTTAAGAAAGTGGTACTAGATATTTGTATGTTTGTTCCTTGCATGAAAGCTTAGGCTTATAGATAGATAATTAGTGATTTGATATGAAATTAAACCATAATATGTTTCTAAATTATCCCTACTTATAACACAATTTCATAACCCAAATGGAACTTTTATAGGCATGAGTAGCATACAATAGAAAAATAAACCACAAATTGTCTCTTGTACATCATGTTTATTACTCCCATAATATAATTGAAACATGTATTGTTATGTAACCAACTCACAAAATAGAAGAAGAGATAGATAAATGACTTCAAAATTAGCCTCTTCTAGGGGGAACCTCCTTTAGGTTACACAAATGAACAATTCTTGGATGATTCAAACGAAAAACCTCCTTTCTATATATAGGAGTCTAAGGGGTAACAATATAATCAAAACCGACATAAAAATAATAATGTAAGGGCACAACAATGACAATAGTGGACTTCTATGGGGAACAATAATAAAAATATGGGGACTACATGGGTAGAAAAATAACAATAAGGGGGCTACAATGAAAATAAAAATGAGGGAATACAATATTATTATAGGGACCTACCATGCCCCTCTCCTTCAAAAAAGTGTTGTCCTCAATGCTTGAGTAGTTTGGGATGCTTTTGTATAAAATTCTCATCCTCCCATGTGTAATATTTAGTACGTAAGTTCTTCCACTTAATGAGATACTTTGAAATTGATCGATTTCATAGTTTTCGAGTTCTTTTTCTGTGACTTCTTCAGGTTCCAATATGGTTTTTCCTTCCTTGTCAAGTTCTGTAAATATTGTTTGAAATGGGTGCTTGTCACCTTTAACCTTCTTTAAGCATGAAACATGGAAAGCTAGGTGCACTTGAGAAGATGCGTGAAGCTCCAATTTGTATGCCATAGTACCAATATTTTGCAAAACCTTGTAGGGACCATAATACTTTAGTGATAATTTATTATCCTTCTTAGCTTGCTTGAGGGACATTTGTTTATATGGTTGTATCCATAAAAATACCTAGTTTCCTACATCAAAACTTATTTCACTATGATGTTGATTTTCATGTTGTTTCATTCTATTTTGCACCAAAGTGAGGTTATCCTTTAAAAGTTGGACAACTTGTCATTGATGCTTGATGTGATCTTCCATTGCTTGAATCTTTGAATTTTCTGTTAAATATGATGTGATGGATGGTGGATGATATCCATAAAGTTCCATAAATGAGGTCATTTTTGTTGCAGTATGGAAGGAAATTTATACCACCATTCAGCCAGAGGTAATCACTTGACCCATTGTGTCTATTTATCAGATAGAAAGCAACGAAGATATCCTTCCAAACATTTGATCACTATATCAGTTTTCCCATCAGATTGAGGATGATAAGATACGCTATGAGCTAATAGAGTACCCAGACAAGAAAATAATCATGTCCAAAAATTTCCAGTGAAAATGGGATCTTTGTCACTTACAACAATAGTTGGGTTTCCATGTTTCTTTTGAACTATTTCCATAAATGAAGCAATAATTGTACTACCTTTAAATGGATGAGATAATGCATAAAGGTTTTCATACTTGGTAAGTTTATCAACTACCACCATGATGACACTCTTTCCTTCAGAATTGGATAAACTTGTGATAAAATCCATTGAAACCTTCTCCTAATGTTGACTTGGAATGGATAAAGGTTGTAACAGACTTGAGGTCTTAATTGTCTCAACTTTATTTTGTTGGAAAAACAAACATTCTACCACAATTTTTTTAATATCATATTTAAGGTCATCCCAAAAAATTCCTTCTTAACCCTATGGTAAGTTTTTAAAAATCTTGAGTGCCCTCCTAAGGGAGAGGTGTGCAATTCCACAAGAACCTTTTGTTTGAGTTGGTAATTCTTACAAAGTTATAAGCAATCTTTGTACCATAATGAATCATTTTTCTAGAAAAATGTATCTTATGTACTGGGATCTTGTTGCAACTTTTGAATGAGTGCCCACACTTCTTCATCATTCTTCCATTCATCCCTTGCTTTGGCTATCTAGTTTGGTTGGATAATAGAAATTTCACAAAAAAATGATTCCACATCCTCATCCTTTCTTGAGAGTGCATCTGCAACAACATTTTTCTTCCCCATTTTGTAGATGATTTCAAAGTCATAAACCAACATCTTTGTGACCCAATTTTCTACTCTTCTGAAGATAATATTTGTTCTAAAAAGTATTTAAAACTATCATGATCCATTTTTACCTTTAAGTGTCTCCCCATTATGTAAGGTCACCATTTCTTAAGTACATGTTTTATTGCCAACATTTCCTTCTCATAAATAGATATGCGTAAATTATTTAGTTTAATTGGACGACTTTGAAAAGTAATGGGTCTTCCTTCTTGCATTAAAACAACACCAATTCCACTTCTTGTGGCATCACATTCCACAATAAAGGTTTTTGTGAAGTCTGGCGTAGTTAAGACCGGTGCTTGACACATTTCCTCTTTAAGATGTTCAAAAGCCTTATTTTCTTCTAGAGTCCAAGAAAATGCATCTTTCTTCAATAATGTCGTTACAGGTGTTGTTATTATCCCATAATTCTTAACAAACATGTGATAATACCATGTCAACCCGAGAAATCCTCTCAAATCCTTTATGGATGTGGGGATTTTCAATTCCTTAATGGCTTTAATTTTATTAGAGTCTACCTTAACACCCTCATGAGATACAATATGACCCAGATATTGCACCTCCTGTACTCCAAAGAAACATTTGGAGGTTTTTGCATATAAATGTTTCTCCTCCAATAGTTTGAGCACTTTGTCAACATGTTGAACATGATCCTTCCAAGACTTGTTGTAGATTAGTATATCATAAAAAATTACTAACACCAATTTTCTAAGGAAGTGTTTGAAAATGGAATTCATCGAACGTTGAAATGTAGAAGGTGCATTAGTATGGCCAAAAGGCATGACAAAATTCACAATGACCCTCATGAGTTCTAAATGTTGTTTTCAGAATGTCTTTAGTCTTCATTCTTATTTGATGATATCCTGAATGAAGATCCAACTTGGTGAAGTAAATTTCTCCATGTAATTCATCCAATAATTCATCAATGACATGAATGGGAAATTTATCTTTAATAGTGATATTTTTGAGCTCCATATAATCTGGAAACATGCACCATGATCCATCCTTCTTGTGAACCAATACTAATGGAGCACAAAAAGAACTTTGACTACGTTAAATTATACCAACCTCTAGCATTTTTGCAACCATACGTTCAATTTCACTCTTTTGGGCATAGGGATATCTTTAAGGCCCAATGTTTGGAGGAACACTTCTTAGAATCAAATGAATAACATGGTCATGATCATGAATAGGTGGGAGGTATTTGGGAGTCACAAATACCTTGGAATGATTGTCTAGAACTTTTTGAAGATATGGAGAAATAGATGATTTTGATGTTTCAACATTTAATCAACATAATTGTGAAATTACGCCCCGTTGTTCTTTCTTTAGAAGATTTTTCATGCCATTAGAGCTGATTAGCTTTCCTAGTTTCCCTATGATACCTCTTAATACAACTTCCTTTCCTCCCAAAAAAAAATTCAAGATAGTTTCTTGAAAATTAAAAGCTATCATAACTAAAGATTGTAACCATAGGACTCCTACTAAAACATCAACACTAACCATCGGAATGGAAATCATTGGATTATTCAATACACATTCTCCCATGGATAGCTTGACATTATGGCACTTTCCAAATAATTTTATGGTTCCTCCATTTGCAACCATCACTTGACACTCTGGTGCTGGATATAGAAAGAAATTCAATTCCTTGGCTATCTTACATTGAATAAACTTATGGATACTAAATGTATCAATTAACACTATTAGCTTTTTATTCTTGATATGTCCTTCTATCTTGATAGTTTTATTAGTGGTAATTCTCGCCAATGCATTACAAGATATGTTCGAATTCATTTCTTCTTTCTTTCGGGTTGGTTCCTGGTGTATATCCTCTTATTTTAATGTTTCTTTTTCCTTTTCTTCCTCCTCTTCACAATCTATGAAAATAATTTATTCTCAACACACTGATGACCTTTAGTGTATTTTGTATCACAACTATAACAAATCCCTTTTATTATTTTTCCCTACAAATGTTGTGGTGTCAAACTTATAGGTTGTGGAAGGCTAGGAGCAACAACACTTCCATATTTATAGTTGTGAGTGGTAGGCTTCCTTGTTTCCATAATTTTTATTTCAATTTTTCTTGCCAACCTGAATGCCTTCTCCAGTGAATTAAGTTCCTAAAGGTGAACCTCATGTTGGATGTTATCCTGTAAAGTCCCTATTAATATATCAATCTTATGCTCCTCTAGAATATCATTTACGCTTATATTCAGTTTTTGGAAGTCCTCAATGTGCTCCACCATTGAACCCTTTTGTTTGAGATTTATCAATTGGATAAAGAAGGTGTTTATCTTTGTATCATCATAATGTGCTATCATTTACTCCATAAGAATTGACCAAGTGACAATTCTTTTACAAGAGAAAAGCCATCAATACCATATAAATTGATTGGGTTCTAAATATAAAGTTGCAATGTGTACCTTTTGTGTGTTTTTCACATCACGGAGATAAAAATATTGATCCATCTATAGTATCCATGTTACAGATCCTTTTCATCAAAATTCCTCATATTGATATTTGGAATATGGTGGGTCTTCAATCCAATGTTAGATTCTATGAAATTATGATTTACATTTCTTTTGTTCTCATCATGAGTTTCCTCTACTACCTTTTCTCTATTAGGAAGCCTTTATTGTAACAACGTTTTCAAACCTTCCATGTCTTTCTTCAAATCTTCCAGATTTCCTTTAATTTTTTCTTCTATACCATTTATCTTAGCTTTCATTCCCTTTTGTGAGAGTAGAATTTGTTATGCTTGGCCTCATAATCTAGATGTATCATGTTGCATTTCTTCCTCTTTTTCATGTGTCATAGTACATATTTCAGGTTTCTTACTTCGTGTTTCCATTTTCTTTATTTGGGGCATCAATTAATGAGAAGTATGATTCACTATTCCCTTTGAATCACTTCAAACTAATTTTTCAAACAAAACTTATGCAAATTTTAAAAACTACACACTTTTTTTTCACTTTGTAGGAGCTCGATATTGAATATGTTGTATCTTTGTAATTATGGATCTCTAAGGTCTAAAATTTCACCAGTGGTGGCCCTCTGAGTCTTATTTCCAACCCCACAATTCAGACCAATATTGGAGTCTTTAGGAAATATTTATACCTGATATCCCATGATGACCTAATTATAGACTAATTTAGTAGAGAGAACTTGTACGGAGTGCCATGTGTCACTGTTTTGACCTTCGCCCCTGAAATCACAACATGAAAACTAAGTCCATTCCATTTCAACAACTTTTTACAGAATTTAAATCAAATGCTTGAAATGAAAGTTATGGCGATTTTCCATAGGTCACCTGTTTGAGATGGAATTCTTGAGCCTTCCAAAACCCTAACTTCCTTAGGTCATATCTCCAAAAGTATAGTGAACCATGCTCTGAAATTTTTACAAGAGGTTCAGTAAGCTTTCGGCTCCTTGTGACAAAAATTTTAACTTCTGAAATCTCATAGAAAACAATTTATAACGAAAATTCCATGATGGCCTCTTTGAAGAAGCGAAACCCCAGAATCCAAGGCTATGATACCAAATGTTATGCAACTAGCTCACAATTTTGAAGAAGAGACAGATCAATAACTTAAAAAATAACATCTTTTAGGGGAAATCATCCTTTACATTACACAAATGAACAATTTTGGATGATTCAAGTGACAAAACCTCCTCTCTATATATAAGAGTCTAAGGGGTCACAATATAATTAGAGTTGACATACCAATAATAATGTAAGGGCACAACAATAACAATAGTGGGCTTCTATGGGGCACAATAATATCAATATGGGGACTACATAGACACAATAATAAAAATAAGGGGTCTACACTAACAATAAAAATTAGGGGGGAGACTAGTATTATAGGGACCTAACATGTATATCCTAGTAAATCACCTTCTATTTATGTCCCCCACTTAACTAGAACCCACATTACCTTATATATCAAGTGAGTGTGGGTTCCCAAAAACATCATTATGATAGCGAACAAAATATTCAAAAGTACCTTCTAAATACATAAATACCCTCTCACTATTGATGAATGTTCATAATTAACATTAGCCTTGAATTGACTCAAGACTTTTTCTTCTTGGAAAATGATCCATTTTGCATAGACCATAATATACATCAAACAACCATTTGCACTAGTAAAGTAATACATGTTGTATCCTTCATTTAAGTGGTGGTTTTAGGATACTGGTGAACTAAAAGCTTAGTTTTGATAGATATATTAACACTCAGTGGTCTGTAATCTACCATATGAAAATGTTATAGCACATGGTTTAATACATAGTCTTGTACAACTAGGTCATCTTATTTTCTTTATCTCTCCTAATTTTCATTCCTTAGATATATTTTGTATCTCTCAAGTCCTCCATATAAAATTATGTTAAAAGATGAGAATTCAAATCATGAATCACAACCTTGTTGTTACCAAAGAATAATATGTCATTTGCAAATGGATTGATAACAATAAAATAAATTCCATCACATTTTTAATACAAGTAGTGATATAATTTGGATCTAAAATATCTTAATATCAATACAAAAGAATCAAACTTTTGGTACCATATTCTAGGAGACTATTTGGGACTGTATACATACTTTTTTAATTCGCAAATTGGTGATTCCATACCATTTTCAATATATATATATATATTTATATATAATATTGCCTCTATTGTCACATATGATAGGAATGTTGTTCCAAACATCCTTTTATTTTATCTACAATTACAAATTTGTTACTATATAAAATAGCAATATAATAGATGTTAACTTAAGAATTGTGAAATAAATGCCACTAAATTCTATCCCCTCATTTTGGGAATATCATTTCACAACTAACACTTCTTTATTATTTTCAACATTCTCTTCTATATTAATGTTACTTTTAAATACGAGTTTACATCTAATGGATATTCACAAATGAGGAAATAGTATAGAGTCCAATGTGTAGAATTTCCCACTGTAGATCAACATATTATGCAATATAATAAAGCAAAATACAAGATCTACCTCTACAACAAACCTGTAGAAGCTTAGTTGATTATGAGCAAGATCAAATAGAACACATATAACAGATGAAGAAGAAACAATCACACATGAACACAGAAGAATACTCTGGGGAAATCCTTAGCTAAAAACCCTGATCTTTGTATTATCATACAAGTGGAAATATGTCTAGATTACGCAAAGCTTTAGCTCACAAGCTATCCAGCTCTTAGTACAATCCCCCTGCTACTCATAGACAGTAAAAGGCTTCTCACAAACCTTCTCCTCTACCATCCAAGCCTCTATTTCCTTGCACAATTTCTCCTGGGGTCTATTGTTGCCACCTGTGTGAATTTACCTCACACAACACATTAAACTCAAGAATAATTGCATAACCCTGAAGGAGATTAATTCCTTCTACATGGATGAGTTTCCTATATAGGAAAATCCTCCAACTAATAGTACATTGTCCCTTCCTCTGATCTCAACTGGATCTTTGACTGAACTGACATGCATGAGTTGTTTATGAGAGAATATTTAGTTATCTAAAGTGCAGCAGTTACATGCATGCATGCATTAACTAAATGAACTCACAATCACTTCCACAAACTGTTGGAACTAATCTAATTAGAATTAACTCAGATAACTGTGCTAACTAATTACAACTCAAAGTTCAACTCATCCCGATCTCCTTAATCAAGGGATAACTTCCTCAATCATGGATAAACTGTTGCATGTCTTCATATAGACTTCATGTTTGATTTTCTACAACTAATTAACTCAAGATGAATTAATTAATCATTTTACAAACAGCTGGTAAGATCAAATTCGAATTTTACTTCTCAATTTTAGTTCAGGGACTAACTAAAATTAGAATCTATCCCGAAACGCTATTTATAGTAGTGCTATTTTTAGCATTTATATTTGATCATTCCTTGTTTCTATTTCCAACTCTAGTAACTGAGATGCTATATATAACATTTCTATTTTTAGCATCTCTTGTTGCTATTTCCAACACTCCTTCCCAACAAGAAAGACATTCAACTCGAACTCAATCCTAAACCTTTGGAATGTTCTATATGCAACACTTCTCCCTAGTGTTGTTGCTTCAACAACTCTAGGAACAAAAAATACCCAACCTGAATCAGAATGATGCCTCTGTCATCAAAGTCTCTGACTGTTATTGCCTCTATTAACTAAAAACTTTGCACCTCTATGCTCTTCAGTATCTGACTACTCTAGGCTCTGTCACTTTGATTTCTGACTGCATCAATCCACTGATTCCTACTCCTGCATCTGTGTTGTTGCTGGTCCTATCTCCCAAAACTACATGTCCTCTCATCATGTTGCATCGTGCTTCCTAATACTGCACTGCAACTTAGTTACCGAGAAGTAAGTAAATTATCTCCCAACTGACCTCCTTGTTGGGCTGGAAACATCCTATTATGCTGAAGCTTCCTCTGCTACTCCATCTGCATCTATCTCTACCCACTCAGTCTGTCTTGCTAATCCTCATCGAGGCTCCCGTGGCAAGGTCTAATCAAAGAGTTTGGGCACCTTAATGATCCTGCCCTTATTCCAGCCTTCTTGGGACTATCACTCCACATTGCCCCACTTCTAACCTAGAGGTATGGATGCATTTGATCCCTATACCCACTTGGCTCAAAATTTCCCCTATTGAAGGTCTCTGCATGAGTGGATGCCTCCACTCAGTCTCCTCTCGGCTTCTCCAGTTGTGGTTTCTCTATAACCTCCTGAAGCTGCTTCACCAATTGTGGCTCCTCCATAATTGTATGAGACTTCTTCTGGTGCTGCATGTTGACAGGTAGCGTACTCTTCCTCTCAACCACCAAGTCTTCAATAATTTCCTTGCTCTTCAAGGCTTTGCATACATCTTGAACCTACATATAGGTTCTTGACTCGTGAACTGATCTGCTTCACCTGTCTCGTGGTGATGTGTCTAATGAAAACCTTTCCCTTACTGAAGACTACATCATAGCCTTTGTATTCCAGCATTGTGATTGATACCAAGTGTTTCTACAGTCCTGGCACATACTTCACATCTGTCAACGTAATGCGAGCTCCATGCTCCCTCTAGAAAACAACTGTGCCTACACCTGAGACATTATACTTTTCCTTATGAGCATCTGGAGGTCTTTATCCTCCAAGGTATTGAACAAACTCTTATCGTCGATCATGTGGAATGAAGCTCTACTGTCAACAAACCAATCGCAACCCATCGTCGATGAAACCAGGCATGTGATGAGGCTGAAATCCAACTCGAACTATGAGGCCAATGCCTCACCTTCTGATCCTTTCAAGGATCCCTTCTTGGATTTCTTCTGTGGACAATTTGTTGCATAATGGCCCACCTCATGACAATGAAAGCGTCGCACTTTCGATTTATCAAACTTCTGCCCAACATGGGAAGAACTCGATTTGGGATGAGAATCCTTCTCCTTCCATTTCTTTTCCTTAATTGCTAAGATGCAATTTCCTTCATCCTCCTTGGATGAATAACCATCTCTGGTGCTTCTCTTTACCTCATCCTACATCAGATCCGACAAAAGTCATTCCCAATGTGGTAGTTTCTCTCTTCCATTTACTTATTCTTGGTAGCTATGCTAACTCTTAGGAAGATCGAGGAGAGAAAGACCCACCATGTCATCATTGGCTGTCATGATCCCTACACTTCCAAGCTCATCCCTGTAGGTGGTGAGCTTGTTCAGATATGTAGAGATTGTGTCACCATTTCCACACTTGATTTTCCGAGGCTTGTCTTTCAGCACCAGCTTCCTCTAATTGTTACTATTCAGATATATATCTTTCAATGTTTTCCACATTGAAAATGGTGTCTCCTTCCCATGGAGACTCGAGCCTATGTGGTCTTGAACTCCCTCCAGAAGGATTCTGCTTGCTCTAGCTGCACATTTCTTTCGTTCTACCAATTCTCTAGCATTAGCCACTGCTGGCTTGGGGACTTCTTGATCAATGAAGTCCTTTAGATTGTTTTCCTCTAATACTGCTTCCATGTGATCCTTCCAAGCTATATAATTCAAGCTACCATTAAGGGCATACTCGAGTCTTAAACCGTTGAACACCATTGGTGAAATTTGAGATGTGATAAGAATTTGAATTCTATCATCAGGAACTTCAAACTTCGAACTTATCCCTTATTTGTCTATTGTTCTTCGCTTTGATCACCTTTTCTCCGATACCATGTAGAATTTCCCACTGTAGATCAACAGATTATGCAATATACTAAAGCAAGATACAAGATCTACTTCTACAACAAACTTATGGAAGCTTAATTGATTATGAGAAGGATCAAATAGAATGCATATAACATATGAAGAAGAAGCAATCACACATGAACATAGAAAAATAATTTGGGGAAATCCTCAGCTAGAAACCCCGATCTATGTATTGTCATACAAGTGGAAATATGTATGAATTACACAAAGCTTTAGCTCACAAGCTATCCAGCTCTCAATGCAATCCCCTTGTTGCTCATAGACGGTCAAAGGCTTCTCACAAACCTTCTCCTCTACCCTCCAAGCCTCCTATTTCCTTGCACAGTTTCTCCTGGGGTCCAAGGATGCCACCTGTGTGAATTTACCTCTCACACAACACACTAAACTCAAAAGTAACTATGCAGTCTTGAAGGATATTAATTCCTTCTGCATGGATGAGTTTCCTATATAGGAAAAATCCTCCAACTGATAGTACATTGTCCCTTCCTCTGATCTCAACTAGGTCTCTGACTGAACTGACATGCATGAGTTATTTATGAGAGAATATTTAGTTATCTGAAGTGCAGTAGTTACATGCATGCAATCATTAACTAACTGAACTCACAATCAGTTCCACAAACTATTGGAACTAATCTAATTGGACTTAACTCAGATAATTGAGCTGACTAATTACAACACAAAGTACAACTCATCTCAATATCCTTAATCAAGGGATAACTTCCTCAATCAATGGAGAAACTATTGCATGTCTTCACATAGAATTCATGTTTGATTTTCTACAAATAATTAACTCAAGATGAATTAATTAATCATTTTACAAACAGTTGCTCAGATCAAATTCGAATTTTACATCTTAATTTTAATTCAAGGAATAACTAAACTTGGAATCTATCTAGAAATGCTATTTATAGCAATGCTATTTTTAGCATTTCTATTTTATCATTCCTTTTTGCTATTTCCAACACTGGTACCTGAGATGCTATTTATAGCAATGCTATTTATAGCATTTCTATTTTTAGCATTTCTTGTTGCTATTTTCAACACAATGTACCATTCTTTCCATGTGAAACAATTTAATCATCTTATAGTCTTTTAATATTTATAGTAGAATAATGAATATAGATTCTTGATAACAATAGAAAGGAAACAATAGAGTTGATACATAGTACTCAAATATTTACCCTTAAAAAAAACTTATTTGAAAGAGAAATGAACCTTACAATGACAACTATAATTCTTGTTGTTTTAGATTCACCATATACTATAAATTATATAAGACTTTGTGGCATCCAAACGATAATATACAACATAATGTATAATATTTTGTGGTATCTAAAACCTTAATCCATTAACCTAGGTTTGATTACACCATTAATTCCTTAACTAGAATTAAATTATAATGAGAAAAAAAATAATTATTAGAGAAACACCACAAGTAACCTAAATTTATTTTTTTGTAGGGATTCACCTCCAAAATCCCCTACATGTAGGTTTTAACCCTTTATAGAAATTACTTGCAAAATAATTATACAAAACAAATAATATACAATGGCAAAAGCTTCAATAATTAATACACATAGATTTTCTCCTGGAACCCCAAATAGGAAAACCAAAATTATTTTTCAATATATTCCTTTCAATGTTACAATACATTATATACATGTTGAAGCATGCATAAACCCAAATATATTAGCCTTGGATTAGAAAATAAGTGTACTACCTTTAACTAGATCTACAAAATACCATGGGCAAAAATCCATCATGCCCAAAATCATGTGCAAAAACCATGCACAAAACCATGGGTTGGTCCACCCACCACCCTTGGTTCCACCCAACTATTATTGGGTCTGCATAAAATAAAAATTCTTGGTGGAACTCATGCAAGGGGGCTACCATCCCCCCTGCGACCCCCCACCACTGTGCCTAATCTAGCATAATTGCAGCTAAGCTTAGTCATGTAAAGAATATAACACATACCCAACATTCTCCTACTTGTTGTTTTATTTCCGCATAAGGGTCCGTAGGAGTGCAAAATTCATTGATCCTAAGCTACAATTCCCATTGTTTCTATACACCAAGAAAACTTCTCAATGCTCACAAACTTTGTTAGTGCATCTACAACATTCTTCATGTCCACATTTACCAACAACACCTTTTTGTCTTCGACCATATCCCTCACAAATTGATATTGAACATCAATGTGATTTGTCTTTAAATGGTAAGAAGGATTCTCTTCCAACAAAATTGCACTTTGGTTATCACAGTCTATCCTTATAGCTCGTTGTACCAACCCCATACTTGAACACAATCTTTGCAACCAAACTGCTTCCTTGCTTGCATGAGTGGCCACCATGTATTTGGCCTCTATAGTTGAAAGTGCCACTACATACTATCTATTGTTCATCCAACAGACTACTTGATCCATGTCTCCAACCAAGTCTACATAAACAAAGCCATGTATGTCCAATAATCTATCCAATCTTGGTCTTCCTTGGTAGCACAAACCATAATGACTAGTGGCACACAAATACTTGAAAACATGCTTCACTGATGTCCAATGCTCTTTCCCTAGTTTTTACATAAACTTGCTCAAAACTCCCATTGCATGTGTAATGCCTGGTTTGGTACAGACCATTGCATACATCAAGCTACCAAATGCACTTGCATATGGAACACAGGACATGCCATCTTACACTTTTGGTATCTTAGGACACTGTTCAACAGATAACTTTACACATACAAGAATAAGAAGATTCATAGGTTTGCTTCATGCATATTAAATGTCTTCAATATTGTCTCAACATACATCCTTAGGTTTAACTAAAGCTTGCTCTTTTTCCAATATCATTTAATTTCCATGCCCAAAATATAGATTGCAACACTAAGATCCTTCATTTCAAATTTACAGGACATTTGGGTATTCAAATCCTTGATGATTTCTTTGTCATTTCCAATCAGCAACATATCATCCACATGCAAGACCAAATAAATAACATGGTCACCAATTATTTGAAAATACACACAGTGATTTACTTTACTCCTTCTGAATCGAAGTCCCAATATATATGTATCAAATTTTTATACCACATCCTTGGTGATTATTTTAACCCATACAAAGACTTTTTTAACCTACATACCAGTTCTTTCTTACCCTTCACTACAAACCCTTCTTGTTTCTTCATGTAGATCTCCTTTTCCAAATCCCCATGAAGAAATGTTATCTTCACATCAATTTTTTCTACCTCAAAATCAAAAGAAGCAACAACATACAAAAGTAATATAATAGAAACTAACTTGGCAACATGAGAAAAAATATCACCAAAATCTACTCCCGACAATTGGGAATAAGCTTTTGCTACCAACCAATATTTTTATTTTTCCACCTTGCCTTCTACATTCATCTTCTTCTTAAACACCCATTTCTTTCCAATGGGTTTCATTCTAGCCAACAACTCCACTACATCCCAAGCCTCATTTTTGTCTAAGGATTTTATTTCTTCTACCATGGCCTTTTTCCAGATTTTACATCCTGTGAATCAACTTCCTCCCTGACAGTTCTAGGATCATTATCAGTAATAGATAAAGAAAATTTTGAACAGAAAGAAGATGAACTATACCTCTCTGGCTTCCTTCTCTCTCAAAGTGATCCGCTCAAAACTGGAGTGTGTGGCTCTTGCTCTTTTGTTTCATGTTCTCCTATAGAGTCTGATTTTTCCACCTTTAGTTCAAACTTTATCTTCTCTATTTCCTTTTCCTTTGGTAGGAATTCATGTTTAATAACATCTCTCACATATCTAAACACCACAGCTCAACTGTACACAACCTTCCTTGTTTATGGGTTCCAAATCTTATAACCTTTTAAACCATCCTTATACCTATTAAAGATGCACCTTTCATATTTACTATCCACCTTGGTTCTTTTCTCCTTTGGAACATGTACATATGAATCACAGCGGAATACACTAATATGTGAGAGAAACTATTTCTTAACAGTCCATACCTCATCTAGAGTCTTATCCTCTAGCATTGATGAAGGTGATATGTTGAATAGGTAACATACAATATCCACTACCTCTGCCTAGAATTTATGTCCTAACTCGGCACCACTTAACAAGCTTCTTGCCTTTTCCATCAACATCCTACTCATTCCTTCCACAACTCCATTTTTTTTAGGTGTGTATGGAGTAGTCTTTTTCCATGCTATAACTAGTCTTCTTCCATGCCATAACTAGTCTTCTTCCATGCTATAACACGTCTTATAGTACTTTTTAAAGTCCTTCTTGTAGAACTCTCCACCATTATCTGTCCTTAACACCTTCATCTTCTTATTTGTTTGATTTTCCACTAAAGTCTTAAATTCATTAAACCTATCAAAGACTTCATATTTATTCCTAAGGAAATATATTCATGTATTATTTGAGAAGTCATCTATAAATGAGAAATAATCACAGGCTTACCCAGTGATGTAACTGACACAGGTCGAAACACATCATTGTGAACTAGCTATGCTATCCCTTTCACCCTCTTAGCACCAGAAGGGAAACTCATATGATTCTACTTCCCATACACACAATGTTCATAGAGATTGAAATCCAGAGAGAAATTAAACATACCTTCTGCCATACTCTTACCATGAAACATTAAAAGTCCCTTCTCTCTAATATGTCTAATTATTTGATGCTACAACATAGTATTTTCTCCAGAGCCCACTAGAGTTTTAGCTCCACTTTTAGGAACCATAAAATTGTTGCACCCATCAATAATAGTGTTACCCAATAGCTTGTACAAATTTCCAATATAAACTCCCTACATCAATACTAGTGCTCCCCAAACCATACTGTAGATATCTTTCTCAAACAATATTTTTACACCTACACCATCCATCTAGCTTACAAAAATTATATTTCTTGCCAATGGAGGAATTTGTAGAACACTAAGAAGTGTTATAATCCTTCTACCTTGTAACTTTAACTTGAATTTTTTGCATCCTATGATTATGGCCTTCCTGTCAATGCCTAGGAAAAAATAACCACCATCATATATATCATAATCGTAGAACCACTCCCTATGGGGAGTCATATGAAAGAATGTACCTGATTTAATCAACCCTGACTCATGATCTACATGTGTACTTTAAGAATAAGCCAAGTACACATCCCCACCTTCATTTAAGGTAGTTTCCACCTCTACAGAAGGAGCACCATAAGATCCATTTCCTTACTCAAGAGTTTTATATTTACAATTCCTTTTGTAGTTCCCTTCTTTTTCATATGTCCAACATGCCTTTATAGGTTTTCCTGAAGATTTAAATCTCCATCTATATTTAGACCTCCCACTTGAGGACTTTTGTGTTTATATTATGGAACCATCCCCTTACAGATAAGGCATCTCCATTGTAGCTCTATAATTTTCCATCTCATCTCCTGTGACAACAAAGATGAGACTATTTCATAAAACTTCAAGGTAGTTGTATTGCTACCTAGAGCAACAACTAGACTATCCCATGAGTCTGGTAAAAAACACAAAAGACTGATGCACTTATCTTAGTAAAAAAATTTAATATCAAGAGATAAAAACTGACTTACCAAAGTATTAAAGGTGTTTAAATGCTCTATCACTGAGTCTCCATCCTTCATCCTCAAGCTATACAACCTTTTTTGCAGGAATAGTTTTTTTAGCATAGACTTAGATTGATACAAAGTCCCTAGCTTGTCCCACAAAGAATTTGACATAGCTTCCCCTGATACATTCAACAATACCAAACCTGAGAGACATAATCATGTTGTTCTCTTCTCTTTCCGAACTAACATTTCCCAATCTTCTACCAACATTATTGTTTGTGTCATACCTAGATCTACAACAATCCCTTGATCTATGTGCATCAACAGACCCTCCATCTTGAGCTTTCGCAACTCAAAAATTTCTCCATTAAATTTCTCGATATCTATGTGTTCACTGCACATCATATCTTTCATAGCCAGACTCATTCTCACCAATATCATATTGTAACAAGGTCTACCACAGGTCTGAGAAAAATACCTCAGTAGCAAAGGCATCTTGTTGAATCTGAAACCACTCCGATACGAGATATAGGTTTTAGCCCTGGATAGAAATTACCTGCAAATGAATTCTTAAAAAACATAAAATATACAATGGAAATAACTTAAGTAATACAATGAAATTTTCTCCTTCAACCCAAATTATAAAAACTAGATTGATTTTTCACTCTATTCCTTTCAATGTTACAATACATTATATACATGTCGAAGCATTCATAAAACCCAATCCATTAACCTTCGAGTAGAACATAATTGTAGTTCCTTTAACTAGATCTATAAAACACAATGGGGAGAAAACCATCAAGCACAAAATCATGGGTACGTCCACTCACCATCCTTGGGTCCACCCAACTATTATTGGGTGTACGCTTGGGGCTAGTCATTGAAAGAATATAACACATACCCAACACTACATGGTTGACATAACATATATAGATTTTTCATAACTATATCTAAAACATAACACATCCATGCTAATGTCTATAGCTTTCGATCTTACATATGCATTACCTTTCCCATACTTCTAAACTCATTAGTGTTAGGAAATCAAGTAGATATACAGTTGAAAACAAATAGTATATGACCATACTAGATTTTTTTTCCTTCTTTGTTGAGTGGATTAATTTATAGGTGGACTTTATTTCTCTTTTTTAATATCTCTAAACCCTCCTCCTTGTAATATCCCCATTTTAATCCCTATTTTATATTTGTAATGAATTATGTTAATATTATTTATATCAACATGTATATTACATGGTTTCCACAAGTTGAATTAGATAAACCAAAGAAAATATGTGTGTATTTCATGTTCTTATTAATGGAAAATGCTACCAAAAATAACTATATATATCAGCGTCACTACATAGTATAATAACATAAGTGGGAACAAGTGAGAGGACTAATATGTGAGTCCAAATGTCGATGAGGACCCTAGCCTCCATTCTCAAACTATCATATAATGCCCAATTTAATTTTAATAAGTATCCTCCCAATATCAATAATTAATATGATAAGTTAGTTATTTAATGAGGTTGGTGAAAGGACCACATTCCATCATTATTAAAGGAATGGGATATGTCCCATGACCTATATAAGCTTCACCCTTTCTAAGGGAAAATGTGTGCAAAAGCATGCCCATGAAATTGAAGGGTCAGTGCATGGATGAGATGCAATGGTAGATTTGATTAGATTCCTTGAAGGGAAGATGACAAAGAACCCATGTGAGTGTGCAAGAGGATCACTTAAATAGAATATAGTGAATTTGGAAGTAGAGGTGCACAAATAAATGTGGGAGTAATTTATGGAGAAAAGGAAATCAAACTTCGAACTAGTTATTCTCAGGGAAAACTCATATATGTAAAATTTATCATTTTTTCCTTGACTCTAGTATTGAAAATCATTATCATTTCTTATTATATGAGCTTCATGATTAGTTAAACTATAGGAATGCACTAGTATAATGAGGAGAGATAATCATTAAGGGAAGATGCAGTAGTGAAGAGATTCCTTTAGTTGTTGTGCAAGAAAAAATGAGCACTTAGAGTAATGGAGGTCCTAATACTTAGTAGAGAGATAAATCCCTAGATATATTTTCCCTATGATGGATATTTTCCTTTAGCTATTCGAATTCAATTGGATGAGCCCAAAACTACCCTCCCATTCATAAATGGGGTCACTAATAAACTAGCCCATATCCTTAACAATGAAATATATTGTTAGGTCCCTACAATACTAGTGTAGCTCCCTTATTGTTATTATTAGTGTAGCCCCCCTATTGTTTTTGTTGTGCCCATGTAGCCCCCATATTATTATCATTGTGCCCCATAGAGCCCCACTATTTTTATTGTTGTTCCCTTACATTATTATTGTTATGTAGGCTTTGATTATATTGTGACCCATTAGACTCCTATATATACAAATGAGGTCTTGGAATTTGTATCATCCAATAATTGTTCATTTATGTGATGTAAAGTAGTTTTATCCCTCGAAGAGGATATTTTTCAATTTGTTGATCTATATTTTCTTCTATTTTGTGATTTGGTTGCATAATATTTGGTATTAGATCTTTGGATTCTAGGATTTTCGCTATTTCAAATCAGCCATCTTGGCATTTTCGCTATAACATTTTTCTACAAAGATTTAGAAGATGAAATTTTGACCATGTGAAGTTGACAACATGGTTAACTTCATGTAGAAATTTTAGATCTTAGTACTTTATATTTTTTGAGATATGTTCTGAAGAAGTTAGGATTTATGCATGCTCTAGAATTCAATCTCAAAAGGTGACCTAACGAAAATCATCATAACTTTCATTTCAAGAATCGGATTGGATTATGTAAAAAATAACTAAAATCGAACAGACTGTAGTTTCTTAGGTATCAATTTCAGGGTTGAAGTTTGTAACTGTGACACGTGGCATCTCGTACAAGTTTGCTCTACTGAACTAGTCCACAATCAGGACATTGTGGAAGGTTTGGCATAACTTCATATTGAAGAATCCAATATTGGTCTAACTTGTGGCATTGGAAAGAAGACTCGGAGTGCTACCATAGGACCATATTTTAGACCTTGGGAGGTCTAAATTTCATAGATACAAAAGTTTTCATATCAAGGTCCAAAAAGCAAGAAGAGAAAGGTATGTATTTTTTAAAATTTGCATAAGATTTCTTTGAAAAATCCTTATGAAGTAATTCAAAGGGCATAGTAAGCATAGATATCATTATTTGGTTCCAATATGACTCGACACAAAAAAATGAATACTCCCAGTAAGAAACCAAAAATCTCTACTATGACACATGAAGAAGAGGAAGAAATACAATATGATATATCAAAATTATGTGAGGAGTGCAACAAATTTCGCTCCTGCAAAGAGTAACGAAAAATGAAATTGAAGCTAAGATGGATGGTTTGAAGAATTGTTTAAAAGTATGCATGGAAGGTTTCAAGAATTTATTAAAATAATACATGGAAACTAATATGGATGGTTTGAAGGATGTTTTGAAAGAAGACATGGAAGGTTTGAAGGTTTGAAGGTTTGAAAAAATTGCTATAGAAAATGCTTCCTAAAGGTGAAAAGGTATTCCGTGAAACTCATGATGAGAATAAAACGAATGTTAATCATGATTTTAGAGACTCTAACTTTGGATTCAAGACCAACCACATTCCAAATATTGATATGATGAAGTTTTGTGGAAAGGATATGATTAAATTGATACTACATATGGAGCAATATTTTGATCTACATGATGTGCAACACACCCAAAAAACGCATTGCATCTTTATATTTGGAACATAGTCAATTTTTGTAATATTGATGGATTTATTCTTGTAAACCACTTATCACTTGGTCAATTTGTACAGAGGAACTTATAGCACATTATGATGATACAAAGAGAAAAACCTTCTTTATCCAATTGATAAATCTCAAACAAAAGGGATCAATGGTGGAGCACATTAAGGCCATCCAAAAATTTAATATCAGGGTAACTGATATTCTAGAGAAACATAGGATTGATGTATTTATAAGGACATTTAAGGATAAAATCCAACATGAGTTTATAATTTGGGAACCTAACTCATTGGAGAAATCATTCAGGGTGGAAATAAAACTTGAAAGAAAAATTATGGAAACAAGGAAATCTACCACTTGTAACTATAAAGATGTAAGTGCTTCTCCTAGACTTCCAGAACCTACAAGGTTGACACCACAACAATTGGAGGAAAAAAGAGTAAAAGGGCTATGTTATAGTTTTTATAGAAAATACACTAAAGGTCATAAGTGTGCTAAGAATAAATTATTTTACATAGATTGCGAAGAGGAAGAAGAAAAGGAACACGAAACATAAAAAGAAGAGAATATACACTAGGAACCAATCCCATAGAAAGAAGAAATGAATATGACCATATTTTTTAATGCATTGGCAAGAATTACCACTCCTCAAAATCTCAATATAGAAGTATATATCAAGAAGAAAAATGTAATAGTACCGATTGATTCAGGTATTAGACACATTTTTATGCATTATAAGATAACCAAGGAATTGCATTTCTTTCTATATACAGTACTAGAGTTTCAAGTGATGGTTGCAAATGGAGGAACTATAAATTCATCTAGAAAGTGCCATAATATCAAGCTACCATGGGGGAATATGTATTGAATATTATAATTCTTTCCATTCCAATGGGTGGTGTTGACATTGTACTAGGTGCCCAATGGTTACAATCTTTTGGGACTAGATTTTAAATTTCAAGAACTCTTCCTGAATTTTTTTGGGGAGGAAAGGAAATTGAATTAAGGGGTATCATAGGGAAACTAGGGAAGATAATCAGCTCTGATGGAATGAAAAATATTCTTAAGAAATAGCAACGAGGTGTAATTTCACAATTATGCTCACTAGAGATTCAAACATTGAAATCATCTATTTCTCTATATCTCCAAAAATTCTTGGACAGTCATTCCAAGGTATTTGAGACTCCCAAAGGCCTCCCACCTATTCGTGATTATGATCATGCTATTCACTTGATTCCAGGAAGTGTTCCTCCAAACATCAGGCCTTACAGATATTACTATGCCCAAAAGAGTAAAATTGAACATATGGTTGTAGAAATGCTAGAGGCTAATATAATTCAACCTAGTCAAAGTTATTTCTCTACTCTAGTAGTATTGGTGCACAAGAAGGATGAATCATGGTGTATGTGTCTGGATTATTGGGAGCTCAACAATCTCACTATTAAAGATAAATTTCCCATTCTTGTCATCGATGAATTGTTGGATGAAATACATGGAGAAATTTACTTCACTAAGTTGGATCTTCATTCGGGATATCATCAAATTAGAACGAAGACTGAATACATTCTAAAAACAACATTAAAAACTCATGAAGGTCATTATGAATTTTGGTCATGCCTTTTTGCCTTACTAATGCACCTTCTGCATTTAAAGGTTTGACGAATTTCATTTTCAAACCCTTAGAAACTTTGTGTTAGTCTTTTTGATGATATACTAATCTACGACAATTATTGGAAGGATTATGTTCAACATGTTGACAGGGTGCTCAAATTATTGGAGGAGAAACAATTATATGCAAAAAACTCGAAATGTTTATTTGGAGTACATAAGGTGGAATATTTGGGTCATATTATATCTCATGAGGGTTTTAAGGTAGACCCTAACAAAATTAAATCCATTAAGGAATGGAAAATGCCCACAACCATAAAGAATCGTCAAATATTTATCGTGTTGATAGGGTATTATCACAATTTTGTTAATAATTATGGGAGAATAGCAATGCCCCTAACAACATTATTGAAGAAACTGTATTTTCTTGGAATCCAGAACCAACTAAGGCCTTTTAACATCTTAAAAACGCAATGTGTCAAGCACTGGTCTTAGCTACACCATACTTCACAAAAACCTTTATTGTGGAATGTGATGCACCAAGAAATGGAATTGGTGTTTTTTAAATGCAAGAAGGAAGACCCATTGCTTTTGAAAGTCTCCCAATAAAGGGAAGATATTTATACAAACCTATTTATGAGAAGGAAATGTTGTAAATATTACTACATGCACTAAAGAAATGGTGACCTTACCTTATGGGAAGACACTTCAAGGTAAAAATAGATCATGATAGATGTTGGTGTCCCAAATTGCTCTATTTTTACCCCATTTCTATAAACATTAACCTCTGTTTTATCTTGACCTAAACTACTCTTTATTGCACTAGTCCAAGATAACTACCTATTTCTGCATATGCTTTGTATATTACATTAAGATTTATTAAAGTGTTTTATTAATCATTTTTACATAGATCTCATGCCTATTAAGTACCTCTTATAACTTATGTTAATTTACTACAAGTAATTGAGAAACTAAGTGTTAATTATGAGCTAGCATGATTAATGTAGGTAGATTCGTCCACCACAAATGATGATTTTTTTTAGATTTCCATGAGCTCAATATTTCCACTTGGATGTTTTGATCCATGACTCTGATTTTAGTTGTTGATTAACTGAGGAAGGATATCGGTGGTGCACAGTCAAGGATATTTTCCAAGGATGGTCTACAACCAGCGAAGTACACATTCTATTATAAATGATAGCTAATTTTGTAATGTTTGGTTGTTAGTCTGTTCGACCGAAAGGCCTGAATAGGAAAATGACTATAATTAGTGGAATGCAGCTAACGCTAAAAGAATGTATAAAATGTAGATTGTAGGTAGAACTATCTAGCGATCCTTAGGTTGTAATTTCATCTTCTATGTAATTTGGTATCACCTTCATCTCTGGGTTGGACTCGCATTACTATGTATATTTGTTGATCAACTAATACAAGGAACTCGGCATGTTATTCATACGCTATGTTTAATCTACCTTTCATGCATGCTTGAGTGTTGAATCCTCTCATTTCTTAAATAGAAAACAAGTTGGCTGGCTAAGGCCAACTCAACCCAGCTCGTTTACCCTTGTGCTTTCATCATTTGGAAAGATTGTGTGAATATTTCCCTTTGAAGTTGCATGGTGTGGACATTTTTTATATTTACTTCTAAAGTTTTGATTTAAATCTATTTCATAGTAAAGTGTGAGCGGATCCGTGACTTGGAAGTTGATTGAGTTTATTTTCTTTCTTATAATTCCCTTATTGAATTTATTTACTCTCAATTAGGGTCTCAATTTGCTTCCGCTTGGACCGTGCAAGAAGCCTCTTCCTGTACCAGTGCGTGTAGCTTCCTGCACTCTGGTTCAGTTATTCCTTTCGCAACAAATATTGCATTTCTCTTACTACTTACCATTTTAAGTTGTTTCTGCAAGAAAATATATTATTAATTCCAGTAATCATCCTTAACATTAAGAGTGCATTTCTGAAGGATTTGAGAACGATTACATTAATTTATCTTAGACACTTTATATTTGCATTTTATGACTTATGAACAAAGAACAAAAACGTTTTCAGTGGATTGCCGAAGCTAGCTAGTACATGCAAATCACTTAGACTACTGCTTTGATTACTTCGAGTTGCTGTAATTTCATGAAGTTTACTTCCATTACAATATTTAATTACTTAAAGCATGTATGTTCCATCGATAATTTATCTCAGAATTTTGTTTGCAATTGCAATTATTTTTAGCACATCTTTCAATCTTTTCTTAAGTAAATTGGAAACTTTGGTGAAGGAAACTTTGCCTCAGTGCAAGAGCTAGTCCCTTGTCATAGAAACAGAGTGCTCTAAGACCTGAGGCTTAGATCACCTCCATAAAGTCATAAATCTTCAGTAAGGGAGGTAAAATATACTTTTACACAGAGGGACTGTACCTGCACTAGTGCAAGCAGATTGCAATAGTACAAGAACAGGTTGTTTGTGTAGAAGGAAGATCAAGAGAAAAATAGGTCTCTGCAAGGGCCCACTTTTATAGAATGTTAACCATCTATCTGAAGATAAACATAGCATTTCATTCCAACATTTAATATTGCTTCCAGTTGTGTGAAAACTCCTTTACTTGATTTACTTGCAAATTATTCTTTTACATTCCAGCACTAGAGTTGATTTGGTGTCAATTACCTTTAAGATTGTTTTCTATCTGATTCTACAAAATTTTCCTTTAAGAAGTAGGATTAGGAATAGGAAAAATTCATACCACTTTTGGCATTGCCTGTGCTTCGTCTCTAAGTTTACAAAACCCCCGTGTTGACAATTAAGTGTTGAGGAGTTTGCTTAAGTGAAATTCTTGCACCCAACATTTTGGCGTTGTTGCGAGGGAAGTGATTTGAATTGGTAAGAACTTTCCATTTTTTGCAATAGGGGTAAGTCTGCTATTATTTTTTTCTACAATGTGATTCTATTGTTTGAAGGAATTTATAGGCGCTGATTTTTTTTTTTTGAAAATTGCAGTTTTTATTTGAATTTTGTTTTGTCATTTTTTTGAAATGAATTCCTAAAAGAGGTAGGGATCTGAATCCCACTAGTGGCCAAATAAATACTAACAAATATAAAACCAAATATCATATTGGGCCTTCTTTTATAGGCAGAAAGTCCAAACAAACTCAAACTCATCACACAGGAACAATCCACTTGGGCTCTGGTAACAGTGGTCCAGGTGTGACACAACCCATAAAGGGGAAGAAGGGGACTATTAGAATCCATAGTCATCCTTATTAGGCTATTGAGAGTGGTTTGTGTGGAAGAACAACAATGGAAGATGAGGAATACCATGCAGAAGGAAGTGGTGAAAATCAAGTAAATGAGCAACAGTCCACTTTCGGATTCCTAATTGTGAATCCTAATATACAAGTACAAATGAAAAATATTTCACCATAAGCTCTTCCTGATTTCTATCGTAAGGTACATGAAGACCCAGACTCTTTCTTATTTGAGTATTATATTTTGTGTAGAATTTATGATTATTCATCTAATGCCTAGAAGTTAAAGTTGTTTCCTGCAACTCTCAAGGATGCAGCGCTCTGTTGGTTCATGGGACTAGGAGGAAACACTATAACTTCTTGGGAGCAAATGAAGAGAGTGTTCTTATCGAAATATCAAGAATATTGTAAAATTAGAGATATTCAAGATGAAATCTTTACTATTGTGCAAAATGATGCTGAGATGCTAGAGGACTACTTGGAGGGATACCTATACATCCTCTAAAGTCCAAAGCACAAATTTGATCTAAATACCATTAGAACCTTGTTCTTATGTGGGCTTATTGATGATGTTAGGAATAATCTAAATCCGTTAGGACAAGGGGATATTTCTCAAAAACCTTTTGATGAGATCTGTGACTTGTGTAGGAAATTCTCAAGGAACCAATATAGATCTGGTAAAGGAATTCAGAATAGAAACAGGAAAACCAAATCTATTGATGCTATGATTATCGGATTAGAAAACAAAATGGACAATATGAAAATTGAAATATTGTTAGTAAACAAATAGACTCTTTGAAGTTCCAGCAGAAACTTGTAGAAAAGCAAGAGTCGTTGTCTATTTTCTATCCAAGATGTAGAAGAAAGCATCCTTTAAGAGAATGTTGTTTCGATATTAAAGAGACTAATAAATGTGCAATTTGTGCAAATAACCATGCTACAGAAAAATGTCCCTCCATAACTGGGATTAAATTTATACTTGAGGGAGGAAAACCTGAAGCCAAATTGCTACATGTTATGGGAGAACGAAGAAATTGGCCTCATGTAAGTGCAGGTATGGTTCCTAAACCTCCACCATAGTTTTTTGGTTATAATGCACACTCATATTCCTATCCTAACATTGGTCACCCTAAACATTGGAAGCATGGGAACCAATATCAGTATGGACAAACCTCCCAATCTTGGAAACAAGGATGGAGAGGGCCAAACCATTCACATCATTCACATCATTCCTATCTTGCACCTATGCAATCATACCCTCCTACATATGCACCTTACACAATGCCACAATCATCATTACCTTAGTTAAGTTAACCTATGCCACCATTACCTTTACCTCCATCATTTCGACCTTCTCAGCTGCCTGCTCAACCTTTCTCCAACCCTAATAATAAAGCGATACAAATAATCCATTCTATGAATCCACTTTCTTCATCCAGATATCAGTCTATGCCAGTTGGAGTCAATGATCTCCAATTGAGATTAGGGAAGGTAGTAACCTCATAAAATCAAAAGTAGCCTATGGTGATTATCAATGAGAAAGGAGAAGAGGAAACTCCTAACCATTCCAAAGAATATAACACCATTCAACCTATCCCTGTACCTTCTGAGCCCTTGCCATCTTCTTCCAATTGACCTCCCTATCCATAGAGGTTAGTTGTGGAGAAGAAAGACCCCATTCCTAAGTCTCGCTTGGCTTCTGAGCTTAGGAACCTTTTCATAAGGGTAAATTTGCTCCAAGCTATTAAAGGGATCTCCATTTGTACAAAAGTCATTAGGGAACTCTATCTCAAGAAGCTAGGAAGGAGAAGATTGGAACCTCAAACTATTCAATTTGTTGGTAGGGTAGCTGAGTTAATGACGGGGTGTATGCATAAGGAAAAATATACTGAGACAAGAAACCCTGTTGTCTCTATTCAGATAAATATGTCCTTATCTCCAATGTATTTATAATCCTAGGGATAGCTATCAATGTTATGACCAAGCAAACCATGGATCAACTTGGATTGGTCCATATTCGTCGTACTCCTATTATGCATGAACAATAGATAGATCTAAAATCAAGCCAGAAGGGGTATTAGATGATATGGTCATTTCCTTAGACTCTTGGGAATATCCTATAAATTTCATTGTGCTTCAGCCAAAGAATCATGTGGACATCCCTTGATCTTGGGACAACCATGGCTTGCTATGGCCGATGCTTATATCGAATGTCGTTCTGGTGATATGTATATTTCAATGGAGAATCCAGGAACAAGGTCACCTTGTATCCACCTGCTAAATTCATTCAGGAGCTTCGAGACACTTTATGGTTAGACTACAGTAGTGATGAGTAGACTCAACCTGTTTCCTTGGTGCATCAGAATTTTGAGTCCTCCTAGGAGGGTGAGATTGAAAAGTTCCTGAACAATCTAGACACCATGCCTAATTTTGATTCATTGAGTTAGATTTTTAGGAAAGATACGACTCTCTACCTCCATCACCACCATCTCTAATGACACCTTTATGTACTTTTGAGCTTGATAACACTCCTGTTGATATCAGTTCAGGTAAATCCTTCTATATCAGTTCAGACTTGGATCCTTCCCAGTAAGAGCAGCTTGTGAATTTGTTGTGAAACTGCCTTTGCATGGGTTTATGAAGATATGAAAGGCATCCCTCCTAAAACTTGCACACACCATATTTATATTTAGGATGGAGCCTGACCTATTCAACAACCCCAAAGGTGAATGAACCCATCTCTAAGAGACGTTGTAAAGGATGAATTGCAAAAACTCTTAGATGTTGATTTTATCTATCCCATTTCTGACAGCCAGTGGGTCTCTCCATTAGTATTAGTCTCGAAGAAAGATGGGAGATGGCACATTTCTATTGACAATAGAGAATTGAATAAGGCCACTCTCAAATATTACTTCCCCCTTCCTTTCATTGATCAGGTACTCGATACCCTTGCTGGTAAGAAGTACTTTTCTTTTATAGGAAGCTTTAGCGGATATAACCAAATACAGATAACACCCGAGGATCAAGGAAAAACCACTTTTTATGTCCATGGGGTATATTTTCTTACCCAGTGCTTCCCTTTCTACTATGTAATGCCCCGACTACCTTTCAAAGGGATTCGTGGCTATTTTTTCTGACCTTGAGTGTGTAGAAATCTATATGGAAAACTTATCTGTGTTTGGTGATTCATTTCAGGAAGCCCCCGATAATCTAGAAAAAAGTGCTTCTTCACTACCAAGAATCTCATCTCGCTTTGAGCGACAAGAAATGCAGATTAATGTGTAAGGCGGGGATGGTTCTTGTCCATCTTATTTTCAACAAAGGTATCTAGGTTGAACCTATAAAAATAGAAGTCATTTTGATTCTCCCTATACCCAAAACTCAAAGGGAAGTGAGAGGTTTTCTAGGACATGCCGGCTACTAAAGGAGATTCATTGAGAATTTCTCAATGATAGCTACTCCCCTTTTCCGACTTTTGCCTAAGGATAGTGAGTTTTCTTGGTCCACATCTTGCCAACAATCCTTTGAGACATTGAAGGAAAAATTAGTCTAGGCACTAGTTTTGAGAGGACCAAATTGGTCCCTGCCATTTCATATTTCTTCTAATGCCTCATATACTTCTATTGGTGCAGCTTTAGGACAAGAAGAAGAAAAAAAATCTTATGCTATTTATTTCATTATTAAAAACTTGTCACATGGCGAACTTAACTATAAGATTACCAAGAATGAGTTTTTAGTTGTAAATTTTTCCATTAATAAATTCAGACATTATATTACAGGATATGAAGTCTTTGTGCATACTGATCATTCCACAATAATATATTTGATGAATAAACCATTAACTAGTGGTAGAGTGACGAGGTGGTTACTATTGCTATAGGATTTTAATATTACTATTGTTGATAGACCAGGAAAATCAAATGTAGTAGCATATTATCTTTCAAGGTTAAATAATCCTGGTGAAGAAATTCTTGTTGATGATGATATTCCTAACGAACATATTTTTGTTGTGTCAACAAAATCCCCATGGTTTGCTGATATAGCTAACTATTTAGTCACTGGAAAATTACCACCTCACTTATCTACTCGTGAAAAGTGGAATATCATACATAAAAGTGTTGCATATTCCTGGATCCAAGGAGACCTCTTTTACACCGGAGCAGATCTCGTTATTCGTAGATGTGTAAGAGGGGAAGAAGTGTTTGATATTTTAAAATCTACCCATGATGAACCTTCTCAGGGTCACTTCGTTGATAAGCGGACTCCATACAAAGTGTTACGAGCTGGCTATTTTTAGCCTTCCTTCTTTAAGGATGCCAAATAATATGTCAAGCAGTGTGATAGTTGTTAGCAAGAAACCAATGAAATGCCTTTATCTCCTTAGGTTATGATTGAGCCTTTTGAAAAATGGGCCATTTATTTCTTAGGACCAATAAATCCAACATCATCAAATAAAAATCATATTTTGGTTTGTACAGATTTTGCTATGAAATGGGTAGAAGCTAAAGATGTTTATTTTGCTACTGAAAGAGTTTTTGTTGATTTTCTTTAATAGATTTGGTGTGCCGAGAGAAATTGTTTCTGACCATGGATTGAATTTTATTTCTAATTTAGTACAGGGTGTGATGGAGCAGTACAAAATATAGCATGAGAAATCTAAACCATATTAACCTCAAGAAAATAAGTAGGTGGAGTCCACGAATAAGTTGATTGAGTCCATACTCACAAAAATGGTAAATATGCACAGAAAGGATTGGGCTGACAAATTAGCAGAAGCATTGTTGGCATATCAAACGACTTGGAGAAATAGCACATGACACACACCATATGAGCTAGTGTACGGAAAACAAGTCCTATTTCCAATAGAATTCCAAATCAAGACTTTCAGGACTATAGTCCAATTAGGGTTGGATCTCTCTGAAGCACAATAGCAGCGTCTTCTACAATTGAATGAGTTAGATGAATTTTGAAGGGAGTTTGTTCAACAGAACATCTTGGTTCAACAACAACGCAAGAAGTGGCATGACAAGTCCATTCAGAAGAAGCAGTTCCAACCAGGTGATTGGGTACTCATTTACGATTCTAGATTCAAATATTTTAAAGAAAAATTCCATACACACTAGATGGGACCCTAAGAGGTGGTCAAAGTGTTAAAAAATGGAGTGGTAGAAATCAAAACTATTGATGGATGGAATTTTGTGTTCCTGGTAAACGAGCATAGATTGAAGGTATATTTTCAGCCCCTTACCAAAGGAAATTTCATGTAGCAAGTCCAATATCCATTTGAAAAGGAGTTGGTAGGTGGTAACACCAATCTGTCAAAGATTTGGTTCCTTCTTGTCCTTATTAATAAAATAATAAAGAAAAATAAAAAGAAAAAAATGACAAAAATAAAAAGTATAAAAAGGAAAAAAAATCTTGTAATTATGAAATCAGTTGACTGACATGATTGTGGAAGGATCAACCTAAAAACTAGCATGCTGGCAGGAACATCAAAATTTTAATAAAAAGGGAATGTTACTTGATATTTTAGATATACTGGCTATCACCAAGAAGAACTAGGTTCACGAAACTGAGCACTTACCCAAGTTTGGGGTAACTATCATGGAAATTTTTATTCAATTAATCGCTTACTTACTACTGAAATTACTTTTATCTACACCAATGCAGGCATATTTGAAGGTAAAATATTTTCCTTTCTTCTCTTTCCCATTTCAAAAATTCCCACTAGTTTCTTTCCAAAATCCCCAATGAATTACCTTCCTCTTTCTTCTATAAAACTACCCTTGCTCAATTTCGTAAAATCCCTCTTTTCCCTTGAATTCTTTTCCACATCCAATTTTGTTTATTCCCATTGGTGATATTGTTTCTAGAACCCCTGTTGTAATGTTCCTTCGCATTGAAATTTTTTTTTACCCCCTTCCCACTTCTTTATTCCCTCATAAATTGATTGAAGAATTTGATACAATCAATCCAAAAGGCATGCTTGTGAAACACCAAAGGACGACAATTAAATTTTTCTTGTATATTGAGGCAAGAAATTTTAGTCCAGCTACAAAATTCTGTTCTATAAAAAAAAAATCATTTTGGTAAAAGTCCCTGGTGCAAGACATGCAATGCAAGCATGGCATAGTGCAAACAGGTTTAGTGCAGGAATGTTGCTAACTGTGAAAGAAAGTGTAAAATAAAATTCACACAATGCATGAGTGTTTTATAAAGGATGTTTATGGATCTTTATTTTCCTGTGCATGAGTACTAATATATCATAGCATTACATGCTTTAATTAATACTTTACTTCATAATTTACTGACTTAGGAAATTTTTTTAAAGTGTAAGGTGTATAGGGTTCTGAAATCTAAATTTTTTAATAAGTGCTGAAGTATTTCTTGACTAAATTACGAGGTGGACCATGGGATATTATTGTTTTTCGATAGCCTGTATTCACCTTCCTTGAAATAATTCCTCATGACATGTTCATTATTACCTTACCCCATAATCCGATCATTGTAACTGTTATGCCCTCACCCCATAAACCTCCACTACACCCAATCATTATGACTCATTTGTAGTGGGTTGATATGAATCTAAACGTAATATAAAGAGTTGTTTTCATCATGACCATGTGAGTGGCATTGAAAAGGCAGAGGGTGATGAACCTCTAGCATAAAGCTCTCCACAAGCGTTGGAGTGACTTGCTGGAATTCTTTCGAGGTTGTGACTAGAAAGGATGAAGTGCAGTTCGACATGGCACCCATAAGGAGTGAGTTGTTGTCTTTGAAGGAGATTGAGAAAATCGTAGAATATCGAAATAGTCTTCCACTATTGCAAGAATCCCGGTTCCTACCATTTTTATAGAAGTTTGATGGGTTCGACATGGTTGTGGTACTAGAGTTAACGAAGACATTTAGAGGAGGCCGAGTCAGGGTCGGCTCATTGAAGTTCGAAGTCCTAGAGGAGTCTATTGCACAAGCTATAGTCTTGCCACTTACAAGGGAGCATTGGTTTAAAGAGGAGCAACTCGGGAGGAAACGATGGCACTGGTTCGTGGTTGACAAGAAGCTTAAGGTTGACTAGAGGAAGGGATTTCCACTGAGTGCCATGATTGGGAAGTGGTGAGACCTCTTGTTCATACTGCAGAAATTTGTGACTGGTGATGGACATTACACATTGGCATTCGTATATCACCTTCAGCTATTGTTGTAGTTCATGTCCAAAAAATTGATTAATTTCCCTTACTACCTACTCAGAAGTCTTGAGAAAATGGCAAAGGGCATGTAGAGTGGAAATGCAAGCCAAGATTCAAGAAAGCTACAAGGGCATATCATTATCCTACTCAAGAAGAAGTTGGAAGAAAAAGGAGTAACCTGGGGAGCATTATTGAAAGAGTTTCAAGCAAGGAGTGCAAGGAAGTCTACTAGCACAAGTACAAATAAGAAAAGGAAAGTAGAGATATTGTCTCATGCTGAGTAGAAAGGTGAAAGCACACTCGTGCAAGTAGGGAGGAAGAGTATAAAAAACACTCCACCCTCAGCTAAGAAGAGAAAGACTAGAACCCTACTAAGGAAGAAGACGGTTTCTCAAGGGACGAACCAATCAAGTTCTCCAATTATACCTGATGAATCACCCCAAGTTTACCCTAAAGTTCATAACCTTTCCGTGCTTGTAGATGCAGCAACCCACACTGTAGAAGATAAAGAGAATGTGAAAGATGACGTATTGTTGTCAACCTTTGTCAGTAGATTAAGGAAGAGGAAGATGACATCGAGTATAGGTGAAGTCCAATCAGAGGGTCATGAGGATGAAGACGAACAACATATAGATACCCTCGATAATTTCAGTAAACTGAACATTGAAACTCCCAATGGTTTTGAGGGATGGGATACTAAAGCCCCTATTGTTTTAGAATAACAGGGTACTGAAGCCCCTACTATTTTAGAAAGATAAGGTACTGAAACCCCTATTGCATCAAATGGACAGGGTACTGAATTCCCTAAGGAACTGGAAGAACAAGGTATTGAAACCCTGAGGAATTGAGTGTACAAGGTACTGAAACCCTTGGCACGAAGGTTATGGAGAGCATAGAAACCATTGGTGATAAGGAAACCTCGAGTGCAAAAACCTTCGACAACATCATAATGTAGACATTGGACAGCCTTGACCATGACAATGATGGGACCTCTTTCGAGTCCACTATAGAGAAGAAATTTACACCTGAAGACCTGAGCACACAACCCTCCACTCTCTACCTCAACAACCAAATAGTAGATTTGGAGCCGCAAGTTCATGACTTGGAGGCTTTCAACTAGGTCATGAAGGAGCAAAATTGGTAGAAGCAAAGGGAGGTAGAGCTACTTGCAGAGGTGAAAAGGTGGAAATAGCAAGTAAAAGTATTGAAGTATCGGGCTTCCAAATGCTACAAATGCCTCAAGAAGGTGACTAATCAGCTGAGAAGAGCCTGAGGTAAAAATCCGAAGATAGTGAAAGCAAGAATAAGCATTGAAGTTCAGGATTGAGAGTCGTCCACTCATATTTTTGAGCATTTTTTGCAGAAGGTAAAATGTTGTGTGAGGACACACAACATCTTAGGGATGGGAGGATGTTTGTGTCCTAAACTTCTCTATTTTTACCCAATTTCTATAAACATTAACGTCTGTTTTATCTCGACTTTGTAGGTTTTAAACCCATACAGAAATTACTTGCATACGAATTCTAAAACATAGAAAAATAAACAATGCGAGAGCATAACACATAAAACACATATACACAGAGATTTTCCCACTGGATCCCAAAATCGGGACTACCAGCTGTTTTTCATATGTTCCTTTCAATGTTATAATACATATTTATACATTCCAAAGCATCCAATACCATGGACCGAAAACCATCGCATCCAATACCATGGACCAAAAACCATCGCATCCAATACCATGGACCGAAAAACCATCGCATCCAAAAATCATGTGTGAAAATCAATCGCAAAACCATAGGTGGGTTTGCCCAACCTAACATAGGGTCCAAAATCAAAATTTTCCAGGGCACTACCCTGGACCCCATAAAGTGGGGTTACGGGTACCCCTCAAACCCTCTATTAACTACGTTGAAAGAATATAACACAACCCAAAATTCTCACACTTGTTTTCTTATTTCCATAAGGGGCCACAGGAGAACTTAGTCATTTTTCTAGCCCTAAAATGCCCATTGTTTCTCTACACTAGGAGAACTTCTCAGAGCTCACAGATTTTGTCAATGCATTTGTAGTATTATTCAAAGCGTCCACCTTTACCAGCAACACCTTTTTATCTTTTATCATATCCCTCAAAAAATGATACTGAACATCAATGTGCTTTGTCTTTGAATGATAAGCAGTGTTCTTTGCGAATAAAATTGCACTTTGGCTGTCATAGTCTATCCTTATAGCTCCCCATACTAACCCCATACTTGAACACAACTGCTACAACCAAACTGCTTTCTTGCTTGCGTGAGTGGTTTCCATGTACTCTACTTCTGTAGTTGATAGAACCACTACAAATTGTTTCTTACTCATCCAACTGACTGCACCTCCAAATAGGTTAAACACATACCCACTTGTAGATCTTCTCTAATCCAAATCTGCAGCTCATTCTACATCAAAAAAGCCATGAATATCCAAAACTCTATCCAACCGTGGTCTTCCTTGTTAGCACAAACAATATTACTAGTGCCACACAAATACCTGAAAACCTGCTTCACTATTGTCTAATGCTCCTTCCCTAGTTTTGACATAAACCTGCTCAATACTCCCACTGCATGTGCAATGTCTAGTCTGGTACAGACCATTGTATACATCAAGCTACTGACTACACTTGCATATGGAACACAGGACATATCCTCTTCCTCTTCTTGTGTCTTGGGACACTATTCAGCAGATAACTTTACACCTACAGGAATAGGAACCTTCACCGGTTTACTATCCTGCATATTAAACCTTTGTAGTATTGTCTCGACATACTTCCTCTGGTTTAACCAGAACTTCCTCTTTTCCCGATCTCTTTTAATTTCCATGCCCAAAATATAGTTTGCAGCACCGAGATCTTTCATGTCGAATTTGGAGGACAATTGGGTCTTCAAATCCTGGATAATTTCTTTGTCATTTCCAACCAACAACATATAATCCACATACAATGCCAGATAAATAACACGGTCACCAATTAATTTAAGATACACACAATGATCTGCTTTGCTTCTGGTGAAGCCAAGTCCCCGTATAAATGTATCAATTTCTGATACCACATCGTTGTTGATTGTTTTAAGCCATATAGAGACTTCTTTAACTTGCATACTAGTTCTTTCTTACCCTTCACCGCAAAGTCTTTAGGTTGCTTCATGTAGATCTCCTCTTCTAGATCCCCATGAAGAAATGTTGTCTTCACATCCATTTGTTCTACCTCAAAATCAAAAGCAGCAACAACAGATAAAAGTAATCTAATAGAAGTTACCTTGGCAACAAGAGAAAAAATATCACCAAAAATCAATTCCCAGCACCTGGGAATAACCTTTTGCTACCAACCGAGCTTTGTATTTCTCCACCTTCCCTTCTGCATTTGTCTTCTTCTTGAACACCCATTTGCTGCCAATGGGTTTCCTTTCAGCCGGCAACTCCACCAGATCCCAAGCCTCATTTTTGTGCAAAGATGCCATTTCATCAACCATGGCCTCTTTCCAGAGTTTTCCATCCTCTGAATCCACTGCTTCCTCACAGTTCTGGGATCATCATCAGTAACATACAAAGCAAAGTTTGAACAGAAAGCAAATGGACTATACCTTTCTGGCTGCCTTCTTTCTCGAGCTGATCTTCTCATAGCCGGAGTTTTTGGCTCTTCATCTTTTGATTCCTCCTCTGCTACAGAGTCTGATTCTTCCTCCTTTAGTTCAAACTCTATCTTCACAGGTTCCTTTG
>APFE030945124.1:0-35762 GCA_000404065.3 Pinus taeda | reverse complement strand
TCTCTAATATAAGTGGGGTAACTTGTTTACATGTCCTAAGCCAGGTAGACATTTGAAGGTGAGCTTTTGTGCGAAGTATTATTGTGCCCCAAACATAAGGTATGACCCACTATGATGTAGTTATGGTTATTATCTCTAATGATAGTTGATTTCACTTGATCTTGAAAGGATTTTGTCAAGTGGTGTTATCACAACAACTGAGGCCTCTTGGTAGATGATTCTCATCCCATTCAATAGCACCAAAGGTCATTTTACCCAGACCAGAGAGCAGTTTTGACCATGTTGATGCAGTGTTTGCCACCTAGATGAGAGTGTTGGACTATGAGACGGTTCCACGTGGTATTTTACTCATTTGAGTACCCCTAGATGTTGAAATGTTGAGCGATTGAGACTTGGTGTTAGATTTGTTGATGATGTGCCTAGATGGACCCAAGATGCCCCAATCTGACATTGATACTATTTGATGGGCATTACTTGTTCCAGGTACTAGATGATGATGGTTATCATTCAGATGATAGGGGAGGGCTTGCACAACAGTAATAGGTCCCAACACCTAACTAGTGTGGTGCCATATCACCTCTTTTTCCCTTAGAAGGGTGATGTACAACACTTTGGTGATGACATCATGGTTTTGGGTGCACTTTTGGAGGCATACCCAATTACTTTGAGCTATTACTTGGAATATGGAGCACTCATGATCGATTTGTCATTATTTTGTGGCATATTGAACACTTATGGAGGGTGATATCAAAGTTGAGGAGCTTATTTTCTCACATGTGTGGGATTTTGGGCATTTATTGTTATGTTTTGAGCTATATTGAGATTCTCTTGTAATCTCACACTTACAAACTTGCTTTAGGAATTTACATGTAAAATTAATGCAAATAAGTGTTGGAAAATGTAGCTAGGTTCGGTCTTCATTTAATGTATTTGAGTCATCTTGTAATGTACTTGTCAAAAGAATAAAGAAAATAATAATAATTATTATTATTATGTCCTATTAAAGCATGGGTTTCATGCTTGGGTCACCATGTTTTAGGTCAAAGTGCCCATTGAGGACTTCTAGGATTTATTCTAAGTCAATAGAGTCATTGTAATTTAAAAGAGACCCTTCTTGGGCTTTCGAATCATGTAAAAAGGTTAAGTATTGAGTCAAATATAATTTATGTATCCTCCACACCAAGTTGGCCTAGAGGAGATCAAATTGGCCTAACGACACTAATTCAACCTCACATGGAGCATATAAATAGAAGAAAATTGAATTCATTTGGAGCACACTCTCTCACAAGAAGTTTGATATCTCTTGTAGCTGGGAAAAGTGCCAAGTCTGAAGTCACAGAAGCCAAGAGAAGTGCGAGTTGGGTGGAGTGTAAGGAGAAGAAGAAAATCGAGATTTTTTTGTCTCTCTCTCTTTGTTTCGTGCCCTAGATTGGGAGATCATAGTCTTCCAAGTTTCACTGTTACTGGAAGCTACCTATTGTCCGAAGTTGCCGCCTAGTCGAAGTTGTTGGAAAGGGGTCGAAATTCTGGAAAGCTGACTTGGTGTGGAGGGAAGGTTTGGTCTTTGTCTAGGGTGAAGAGTCTCAAAGAATATTATTGAAAGGAAGAATTTCTTGACAGGGTTTTCCCCTCGAGGTGGGTTTTTCCCTGGCATAGTGCCTACATCTAGTGTCTATTGCTTTATGTGTTGTTGCTTTGGTAATTGCTTGATGATATAAAAGAAAGAAGATATAACGAATCATTCGTAATAACAAGA
Organism: Pinus taeda; assembly: GCA_000404065.3. NCBI lineage: Eukaryota > Viridiplantae > Streptophyta > Pinopsida > Pinales > Pinaceae > Pinus > Pinus taeda. Next base: position 34,006 of record APFE030945124.1, on the reverse strand, counting down.
AACATCACAAATAATTATCAAGAATAAGAAAATATTTTTTCCTTTCTAATTTTCTAACATGGTATCGAAGCTTTGGTCAAGAAAGAAGAAAAAGGCAGTCTCAAGCACTTGATCAAGGAACCATTCAAAAGATTATCTCAAGGAAGAAATATAATATATTCAAGGAAGATGTCTTACACAATCAAGGGAGAGAACAAACTTGAATGAGCCTCAAACTTCAGGTCTTGGAAGAAGAGGATTGACCTCATCCTTGAAAAGAACAAGGTACTAGACTTGGTCAAGTGAAAAGTAAAGAAGCCTACAGATGACTCTAGTGATGCTGACGAAGTGAAATTCAGGGAACTAGAAATGGTAGCCATGACTCTAATGGTAGAAGGAATAAAGGACAACCTTGTCCCATTCATAGTCAACATCAATCATGCTCAAGAAATGTATGAAGTCTTGTCAAAGTTATTCACTATTAAGAACATTGGTTAAGTAGCAAGTTTGAAAAACGAGCTAAGGACCACAAAGATGATACAGTGGCCTCCTTCTTTGTGAAGATAGCAAGAATTAGAGATGATCTTTTGGCCATTGATGAAATTGTTCCAGACAAAGGACTCATGATCACCAATGTTCCACCAAGACCCCAGAATGGGCAGATGCACAAGGGGGATGTGTGGGAGTACCCTCAAATTTTAGGGAAATTTAGGGGGAACGGGGGGACGTCGGGGTATATATGTTTTTTCCTTTTCAATATATATATATATATATATATATATATATATATATTTTATATTATATATATAATATATATATATATATATATATATATATAACTATATATATATATATATATATTATATAATGATTATATAATATATATATATATATATATATATATAACAAATTCATATTCAATAATGAAGCATAAATACAATGATACACACATAATTGAATTAAATAATGAGATACTCTGATCCATATTCATTTTTCATTATTCGCCATTCTAGAATCTACATTGATTTAAAAATTAAATTCATCATTCATCATTCTAGATTCTAAATTGATTTAAAATTAAAATTCATCATTCATCATTCTAGAATCTAATTAGTACTAAGCAAAATAAACTATAATAAATACTGAAATCTAAAGACTAGAATAGTAAATTGATATAACTAAAACTCAAAAACAGTGGAGTGATTAGTCCAAAAGCCATTCTAATGTACACAGAGGGCTTGGTGCTCTTGATTAAAAACCAATTCCATACCCTTGTAAATCACAAAATGTAATGGAAACATTGCAATCCATTGAATCCTGAATTCTTGAAAAACTGTTAAGTCTACTAGATTTTGAGTGAGATCTAAAATTCTACTTTCTCCATATGAAATCCAATGAGGTCAAAACCACTCTCATGGTAATGTTAAAAATTTAAGTAAAAGGATGAAAATGGAAGATAAAGGAGAGTATCACTTTTACTTTAAGAATTTAACATTACCATGAATTGCATAGCATTAGTAGGGAAATATGGTTAAATACTAGGTTTCCCCTATCATAAATCATTGTTTACAAGCAAACTTAAGGGGCGATGCATAGACCATTTTGAGGGGGGGACGCCCAGGCATCCCCCTTTTAGGAAGTCGTGTCCCCCACACTGGGGAATCGTCCCGCCCTGCGTCTACCCAAAAGGGGGACGTGGGGAAAGGTTTCCCCAAACGTCCCCCCTGTCCTAGGTGCATGGGGTGCGAGGGGTGCACGCACCTGACCCTGGGGGGTGCGTGCCTGTGGAACACTGGTGATCACTGCACTATTATGATTGCCACCTACTTGGGGTGCATTTGCTACAGGTCTTAATAGTTGGAAGGAAGCTCCCACTTTTGAATAACTATGGACTGCCTGCAATCAGGAAGAATTGAGGATCTCATTAATTACCAGTTCTGAAGATGTTTCAAATGCCTACATTGTTAAATATAAAGGAAAGAAATCAAAATGACCAAGGAAGGAAGTTGACAGGTCCAAGGTAGAATGCTATCAATGTCATAAGAAGGGTCACTACAGGAATCACTGTCACGACAATCCAAGAAACAAGAACAGAGAAAAAGATCAAGCCAACATTGTTGAAGAAGGAGACCCAAAGAAAGTCAAACCTAAAGAATCTGACATAAGGGGCTTACACTACTAAGTCCTTTGCTTTTAGTATTAGTTATTCTATTTTATATTTTTTATATTTAGAAATTATAGGTTTTAACATGTTTTTGAATAAGACTTTTTCTTTTGTTTTATAAGTTTATAGGTATCCCTCAAGCTTTGGAGGGAACCCCCAACAACTCTCAAAGATAAGTATCTCATTTCCTTTCATTTTTTATGTACTCATTTAGTTTTGATTATATTAATACTAATCACCATTCTCCCTCTATTGTCTTTATTAGGAAGACATGTGCTATATCCTCAATGAGTATGGAAGAAAGCCACCCAAGATAAGGTTTATAAAAGGAACAAAGGTATGCTTTAAAACATTGATTTCTTTATAATAAATGCTTATTCATTTGACAATCTATTAGTAACATGGTTGTGTCTAGTTATAGTGAATCATATTGATTCTTATTATGGGTGATTCATCACTTGATAAATCTACCCCACTCCTCTTCTTAACTGCTTTTATAAAACCTTAGACAGGTTCTCTGGAAAACCCTAACCTAAGGGTATGCTAATATGAATGTCTGAAACCCTAAACTACTTGGGGATATTATGGAATTCTATTTGAAGTTCTTGTTAATGATGTCATGATTGGGGATTTCGATATGATCATAAAATCTTAACTTGTTAGGGTTGAATTATGTTTGTCTAAGTTCTTGAACCTTTGAAATTTTGGAATAGTAGGGTTTGTTGTGTTATGTTATGAAACCCTCGATTTTTAGGGTTTGGTTGGGCCTATAAGAAAAATCTTTTTTATGAATGCAAGATCTTAGGAATGAAACCCTAGGCATTTATAAATGTGTCCATTTGATCGAAACACTTGCTTGGTCTAGGTTAGTATATGTTTAATGTATTAATGTTGTCTGACATATGATATATGATAATGACTTCCTAGATACATGTGTTAACCTAGTTCAGTGTTGCAGGGGAGTGCGCCCCCCCCCTTCGAACCCACTCCCAATCTGCGCTCTGGGCAGGAGTGGGTTGGGAGTGCACTCCCGGAAAAAAAATTTGCACTCCCTGCCAAAATAGGGAGCGACTTCGGGAGTGTCGCTCTCGTCGCTCTGGGAGCAAAAAATAAAGGCTGGGAGCGATCGGGAGCGATCACTCCCGATCGCTCCGGGTCTTTATTTTTCACTCCCGAAGTGATGTGCACTGCCTTCGGGAGTGGAAAGCACGGAGAAAAAAATCCAGACTTGAAAAAAAAATTGTTTTAAAAAAATAAAAATAAAATTGATTATATAAGGGCTTGGAAGGCATTTTTATGTCATTGTGACTTGAGAGAGTTGGAGGAGAGCCAAGGAGCTTGTGCAAAGGAGCGAGGATGAGCGAGGAGCGAGTGCCGAGGAGCAAGGAGAAAGCCTGCAAGGAGGTTAGTAACTTAGTAATTTAGTAGGTTAGTAAAGTTATGATGAATCATGAGTCTAAATAAATAAAATTAATAAATAGTAAATAGTAAATACAATTTTAATTTTCTCATTCCCATTCCCATTCCCATTAAATTTTTCATATTCAAAACTACAAATTTCAAATATCATGGACCTGGTTATATTTCTTGGCATTTTCTTTTTCTTGGTCCCTTTTCTGGTTATTATGGTGCTGGAGAGTAGGAAAATTAGGGGTGAAAATGAAGAGGGGGAAAAAGTGGATTTGATGAAAATCCCAGTGAGGAGGAGCTGGAGGAGGGTGAACATTACTCTAAAAAAACTAAACAAGACCAAACCCCATTGTGGAAATATGTTAACAGGCCTGAAGCAGGGAAAGGGGGTGGAACCGCTAAATTTCATTGCCCCGATTGCAACAATAATTACACAGGTTCATACACCTGTGCCAGAAAACACCTTTGCGGGAAAAGTTCATGGGATGGAGATAAACAAATAGGAATCAAAACTTGTGCAGTTGTGTCAGCAGTAGATAGAGCCAAATACATAAGGGAAGAGGAGGAAGCCCAATACAAATCTAAAAAATCAAGGGGTTTCTTTGAACCAAGCTCACAATCACAAACACAAAGAACTCCTTCAACATCCTCCCAAGGCAGTGGATATGGAGGCACAGGGTCAATAGCTTTAAGGTGTAGAACCATATCAGATTGATTTGATGAGGGGTGTAGGAATGATGTGGATTCAAAAGTTTACAAGTTTCTCTATGCATGTGGGATACCATTCGATCTTCTTCGCTCACCTTACTGGCACGAAATGGTTTCTGCCATAAATGATGCCCCTAAAGGATACAAGAGCCCTGGGTATGACAAGGCAAGAACCATTGGACTTGATCATGAAAAATAAAAAATATCACATTCTTTGAATAGAATGACAAGTTCTTGGACTGACCACGGGTGTCCATTGTATCTAATGGATGGACAAATGTAAAAGGTAAGCCATTGATAAGTGTTCTTGTTGTTTCTGTTAGTGGTGTCATCTTTCTAAATGCATATGATTACTCAGAGAAATTCAAGACCAGCATCAACATTGCAAAATCATTACTTGAAACAATTGACCATATTGGGCCATACAATGTCATCCAAGTCATCACTGATAATGCTCCTAATTGTAAGGCAGCGGGAGCAATTATTGAGGATAAATACCCCAATGTATTTTGGTTTGGGTGTTTGGTTCACACATTGAACCTTTTGATGCATGATGTTGTTAAGAACAAAAATGAACAATACAAATAGATTGGTGATTTGTACAAGAAAGGCAAACAAATGATAAAATTTATTACAAATCATAACAATAGTCATGGCCTTTTCCTCAGTCACTGAATATTGGAGTTGTTGAATATTGCAAGGACTAGTTTTGGTAGCTATTACCTCACCTTTAGGTTCCTTTTGAAGGTAAGAGAGTCATTGGCTAGCATGGTATCAAGTCCATACTAGTAGGTATTAAAGGAAAGGGCTACAAATGCAGCTGACAAGCGAGGTTTTGAACTGGTGGAGGAGGTCGCTCTTGATGGTATGTTTTGGTCAAGTGTGAGGCAAGTATTGGATTTCACCATTCCCATTTATCACATGATTCGGTTTGTAGATGCAGATAAACTAGTGATTGGCAAGGTGTATGAGCAGATGGATACCATGTTGGGGCAAATAAAAGATATTGTTCATAACAATGATCCCGACTTGTACAAACTAATTCACGATTTTGTGTGTGTATGTTGGAATAAACTTAATCTTCCACTACATTTCTTGGTGTATATCCTTACGCCAAAATACTACTCTACATCTTGGTTGGGCCAACCTGCACCAGGGGTGGGGTTAGGACCAAACCCCATTTAGATGAAGAGGTAACTAGAGGATATTTGGATGCATTAGAAAAGTTGATACCTAACAGGGAGAAATGTGCAACTGTGCACCTTGAAATAGGAAGATACTTCAGTGGCATTGGTTTGTTTGGTACCTTCCATGTAATGGAAGACAGAGACAGATTGATTCTCTCACATGGTGGGAATCATATGGCAGCCAAGGACTTTTGCCAAAATTGGAAAAAAAAATTCTATCACAAGTTGTAAATACTTCTTCTGCAGAGAGGTGTTGGAGCACCTATAGCTTCATACATAATGTGAAAAGAAACAGACTCAATGAAAACCAAGCAAAAAGCTTGGTTTATGTGCACTACAACTTGAGTTTGTTGAGTCATTACTGTGATCGGGCTTATGAGGATCCAACATATAAAATTTGGGACAACCACCCAAAGGATGACAATTTGGAGCATGGCACTATACATCTTGAAGAACTGGAAGAGGAACTTATAAGGGATGAAGATGAAGCAGCTGTAGCAGCCATGCCACCTCCACCATCCAGTAGCAGTGCTCGAGTTCTTAGTCTTGTTCCTTTGTTGTCGCCACCTCCATCTACACCCTCACATGGAGGGCATGTGCCTTCTAGTTCTGGTCGTCAGTCTGTGTAGGAGACTCCTAGAAGACCATCACGACCTACTCATACAGGAGACTCTTGTGGCAAGGGCCACATGTAGTAGTAGATAATAGATTTACAGTTTGCTTGTCTTTTCTAGTTTCTATTAGTTTTCATAACTGTTGAGTCTTGAGTCCTTAACTCTTGACTCTGACTCTTTCATATCATAATGATATTTTTTGTAAACAATATATGACTGTGAAAATGAAAGTTTGAAGTTTGAAATTGGCAATTATAACTCATTGGTAATGATTTTGAATTATGAATATGATGTTTCGTGAAAGACTAAAGTTGTTTCATTTCATTTCATTATTCATAATTCATTTTATAACATTTCATTTCATGTTAACAATTAGAACTTCGACTTAGCTTAGAAGTTTGTAATGGTTAAGCTTAGCTTACAAGTACAACTTTGGTGATCAATGATGACAAATGTTATATATTGAATTTTCAATTTTGAAAGCTTGAAGTTGAAACTTTAAGATTGAATTTGATGAATCATGATTCACGAGACTCAATATGTTGCAGTTGTAATATGTATGTTACTAACTTGTGGACGTGGTTGATGAAGATTATAACTTCTAGATGATTGATGTGATATGGTTCAATGATCAATCTATGTTTTTTTATTTGTTTTTTATATCTAATTCATCATTATACATGTTTTTGTTGACATATATGTATCAAAATATAAAAAAATATAAAATATATATATATATTTAAAAAATCGATTTAGGATTTGCTCCCAAACCAGGAGCTTCTGAAAATGTCACTCCCGCACCCGTTTTCACTCCCGCTCCCCACTTTCGCTCCTGCTCCCAAGTAACACTAACCTAGTTATTGATGGCATAAGTCTTAGGATTTAATATAAGTCCTTATCTAAGATTCTAGTATGATATTTGGAAATCTAGGGTTTTGCAGCCAAACCCTAGTAGTAGTTAATTTCCCTAGTATGTGTGATATAAAAATCTGAGAGCTATTTATATAATTGAGGTTGTGAAAATGAAATTCTAGGGTTTTGGAGTTGAACCTTAGTAGAAGTAAAAATCTCTTATGACAATATGATGATTTGAGATTTGTGTAAATCTAAGTTTTAGTTGGGATTAATGTTTGATTGAAAATCTAGGGTTTGCAACTAACCCTAGTGTAAGTTGGTCATGTTAATGACTAAGCTGTGATTGGCTTTGATTGATTCTCCTGTACGAAATCTAAGATTTGTATGAAACCCTAGTGGAAAGTCTAACATATGAATTCTGAAAGTTGTTAGATGCCTTCTAGATCTATATTTGTTTGAATTGTTTCTAGGGTTTGCTATATATTGTAGTAGGGTATGTTACACCTTTGAAGTAAACATTAAAACCCTAGATGGAATGAAAGTTGTTATGAAGTAGTCTAGGGTTTATGACAAAGTCCCTAGCAATATGTTGAAGAGTATATTTCTCTTGTTTGTAATTAAGTTTGGGTATCTGATGTATGTAAGGTTGAAATGCTTCTGTAATTCTAGTATGGCTAACTTCATGCTTCTATAGATTTGGTTGTACTTGCTATATAAGTTGTGCAAGTACATAAGCTTCAACATGGTCAAGATGCTCGTTGATGTGATAAGCATGATGAGGATGATGATAACTCTGATGAAATGGTTGGAAACCATGAAATATTCTCCGATGACAAAAATAAGTTTATCTCCCTGAGTTAAGAGGGAGCCTGGATAGAAGAAATCTCCCTGCGTTAAGAGGGAGCTTGGATAAAGGAAATCTCCATAACTGAGAGGGAGGGAATAGCTTAGTATTGATTAAAGAATGAATTTCGGAGGTTATGTTGTTGCATATGAAGTAGCAAAAGGAAATTGTATGATTGAGGAATCTTTTGTCAAAGATTCGGTTGATAGTCCTACTGTGAAGAGTTGAGAAGCAACATCTAGAACTCGGAGGTTTGTATTTGATTATGTACATATGAAAGTATATTACTGATCGGGGTTGTGTTTGTATATGTGAATCTCTCGAAAATGTTGATAGCATGCTAGTTACCAATCAGTTTGATTGGGAGAGATTGGTTATCCTTGATCTGTTGGATCTAGGAGTGTTGAGGCTTTGTGAGTGAATCATTTCCTAAGAGGACATCTAATTGGCACTTTGTGTTGATGTCTAGGTCTCGAAGTTGGAAAGGTGGTGTCAATTATAGAGCTCTATTTTTGGATACACACCTGGATCTTTGGGTTGGTGGTTAGCAAGTAAGCCTGGGGGTACCTAGAGAGGCTGAAAGCTTGAGTCCACCTTATTCCCACTTGGATAGATTGCCCTGGTTAGGAATATAGTCTGTGGCATTGCAGTGCCTAAATTGTTGAGAGACCAATGGATAGATTTCCCTGGTCAGGAATATAATCCATGGCATTGCAGTGTTTAAATTTCTTCATGGTTCATATAGTTGAGATCTTCCTTGTACTTGTATATGATGAATACCTCCCTAGTTAAGAGGGAGTGTTGGAAAATGTAACTAGATTTGGTCTTCATTTAATGTATTTGATTCATCTTGTAATGTACTTATCAAAATAATAACAAAAGGAATTTTTATTAATATTATTGTGACTTATTAAAGCGTGGGTTTCATGCTTGGGTCACCATGTTTTAGGTCGAAGTCCCTATTGAGGACTTCTAGGATTTATTCTAAGTCAATAGAGTCATTGTACTTTTAAAGAGACCCTTCTTGGGATTTCGAATCATGTAAAAAGGTTAAGTATTGAGTCAAATATAATTTATGTATCCTCCACAGCAAGTTAGCCTAGAAGAGATCAAGTCAACCTAAGGACACTAATTCAACCTCACATGGAGCCTGTAAATACAAGCAAATTGAATTCATTTGGAGCACACTCTCTCACAAGATGTTCGATATCTCTTATAGCTAGGAAAAATGAGAAGACTGAAGCTGGGAAGCCAAAACAAGTTCGAGTTGGGTGGAGTCTAAGGAGAATAAGAAAATAAAAATTTTGGTGCCTCTCCTTGTTTCATGCCCTAGATTGGGAGATCGAATTCTTCCAAGTTTCACTGTCGTCAGAAGCTGCCTATTGCCGGAAGCTGCTGCCTAGTCGAAGTTGCTACAAAGGGGTTGAAATTCTGGGAAGCTGACTTGGTGTGGAGGGAAGGTCTGGTCTTTGTCTAGGGTGAAGAGTCTCAAAGAATACTATTGAAAGGAAGAATTTTTTGTCTAGGTTTTCCCCTCGAGGGGGGTTTTTCCCTGGCATAGTGCCTACATCTGGTGTCTATTGTTTTATGTGTTGCTTCTTTGGTAATTTCTTGATGAACTAAAAGAAAGAAGATATAAAGAATCGTAATAACAAGAAACATCACAAGCAATTATCAAAAATAAGAAAATCTTTCTACCTTTCTGATTTTCTAACAATAAGGTGAGTTATTCCTTGTATAAGGAGAAGAGACCTTACTCCACTTGTCATCATCACACATTCATTCACTCCTCTCTTCAAAAGAGTACGAATTAGTCTCCTTGTTTCATCTTGCACAACATGTGATCTTTTTATGGTGCAAGTTTCTTTTGATGATGATTTTATGAGATTTTCGAAAATTTTGTAAGTTTACCGACTATGTTCGATGTTTCTAGTTGTACCATTGTACAATTGCTAAATTTACTTGAAATCTTGCTCCTCTATGACATGTAAGATTGTTTTCTAAGAAATTTTCAAGGGAACTCTAAGTGTGCATCCCTTAAATTTAAAATCTCCCCTCACAAGTAAGACACAAAGGTATTAATTGATGTCCTAATCATCCTCCCATTACTTCATCAAGGCCATTCTCAAATATTTATCCCTAAGAAGACTCCATTAATCCATTTAATACAAGGCACTAATCATAATTGTGTTGACCTTCCCTCTAATTAATTAAATGTCTTTCTTTCTCCTAGATACCTATGGTTAGGGCCAGTGTTTTATGTACAAATTTGCCAAAAAAAATATATATATGATTGATGCTTATGGTTCCAAAATTAGGAAACACATTAATAAATAATATAATTGTAAAATCTAGCATTATTGCATGTTTAAACCCTCCTCTTTAGGGTTAACATCATCCATAGATTGTTGTTTATGCATATTTTTAGCCATAAAACTATAATAAAACCCCTAATCCTTGGTGTCCATTTGAAGGTGTTGCTTCCTTTCTTAATTATTCATCAAAAGGAATTTTCCCTTGGCTGTTATATGACACAGTGTACCCTATTATTGAAAATCAGCAAAACCCTACTTTATAATGGTCATCAAATTGGTCTCGGAATAGAGGTAATTGAACTTTGGCATAGAACATCTAGGTCTTCTAAGTCCTGTTGGTACTTTATCCCATCTTATAGACCTCATATCAATCACCTTGAGCCATAATCATTGAATATCCTTTAGGTGAGTTTCAGGAGTCTCCCTTGTTGTCAAATACGACTAGAGAGCAGGAGAAAGGTTGTTGAGGTGATAGTGGCAACCCTTTATCTTGTTGCCATAAGGTTTGTAACTTTGGTTCTCCCTAGTGGAGCTTTGCACTAGGCCTACTAGATTTTGCAGCAACAAGACCCTAATCTTAAGGCTTTGACACTAATTGTTATGCACAAAAAGTAAATGAGATACTCACATAAAAGAAAACAATAGATCAAGTACGAAAGAGGTTGTCATGATGTATGCTCATTTGTATTACAATTTACTATATATAGAGAGCATAAAATTATGGGAAATGTGATCAAAATTGACCAATTCATATGACCATTGATAAACTGGGCGAGTGATCTGTTTCGACTAAGTTGCCCAAAAGAGATAAGGAAAAAGTACAAATATAATATATGTTTACAAGGTCTCATCACATTCCTATGAAGTAAAAACGATTCAAAATGAAAATCATAATGCTTCACAAGATGAAAACATTAATCAGCTATCTAGAGAAGTATAAGTTGTGTTTGGTTAGCATATGGAAAGTTTAGAGGGAAAAACTCTGAGCTCTTTCAGGCTCATCCCACTGATCCTCCAGTTTTATATTGCTGGTAGAATGAAGTTTTTATGAATAAATGCAACTTCAGTAAATTTCAAAAAATTGAGATGTAAACCAAAAAGCTTCACAAAAACAAGGGAAGGTATACAGTACCTGAGATTTTTTTTGTTTAAGGCAAACAAGCAGATAAGGCCATATTTTGTTCATTGCAGGTAAAACCCTGTTTCCATTGTTCACTGCATCTACTGAATTTATGTTGTCATGAAGAGTGTAAAAGGAAAATTGTTTTGCTACCCACTCAATCCCTTCTCTAGATTCCACTTCATTTCTAAGTGCTTCCTCTATCATAGCAGGTGTAGCCATTCCATTCTGCATCCAATCACCTCAAGTTAATTATCCCTCTTTCATTAACCAATCATCTAACATAGCTTCCATGATACTTTGCAATCTCTTCCAACACCATATTATAGTCTAACAAAATAGCAAAGTTAGAACATCAACAAAAAATTCAATATTCTCATTTCCATATCATTAGTTGAATATTGGAGCACATATCAAGTATAGAAGTCCAATGAAACAATTATGTCACATTAAGTAATAGAAGAAAAGGGAGAAACTCATTTTCAACATCCATTTGGTGCCTTTTAAGTCCACTCAAACATGAGCAAAATAAAATAGTAATGTACTCTATGATATATGCTTACCTTAATTAGTACTCATAAAACCAGACAACTGGGTTACTTTCATTCAGTTTCTTCTGATCGGTAACCTTCCTGATCAGCATAAATCAAGATCTTGGTTCAAAACCCATAATAAATAGATATCCAGTCGAAGCAGACTTCAAGACCAAAAATTGGTCTTATCTCCCTTTAATCTACTATATCTGTGACCTTATATAGTAACCAGTTTTGACATAACAAAAAAAATTTAATAGCTGCCAATGAATTCTCACCCATTGGTGAGGATGATGGATTATTTAGTCACCCACAAGGCAAATAGTCTTCCCCAATGAAATCACATGTTTCAAAAAAAAATCCAAGTGCAAATCCTGAACAAATTTGATGGATAGATATTTGTAATATCCCTAAGGAAATTTAACAGTAATAAACAAAGCATGCATAGATAAAAAAACACAAAAAATTTGCCCAAATATCAGAACACGAAACAGAGCCAAAAACTGCATTGCTGAGCCATTTTATTTATAAAACATGAAGTTACAATGTGTGCTTGAAACGTATGCATCTAGGCTTTCCCAAGGCATGCTAGCTAAGCCCAAGTGATGGACATGAAATCCCCCAAGTGTACTGGCGGATCTCCCTTTGGCTCTGTGCTGAAATGCCCAGAAAAGGAGTTGTTGGCTGTTTAGAATAGCTACTAGGGCCTCATCCGGTGCTTAGAAAATTCTGGGAAATTAACCCCGAGCTCTCCACCAAACACCCACAAAAACCCATGAAGGAATTTGTCGATTGCTGATTTCGGAATTTCAACCCAATTTCCCTCAATGGCACTACTGCTGGGTAATTCGACCCACTTGATAATCCTATTGCTGAAAGATCCCAAATGACTATACTCACCAACACATCTCCTCTCTGGACTCCTCCACAAGTTTCAGCCCAAAACTCCCTTCTCTCCTCAACCCCCATGTGTGACACCTCCAAGGACTATGCAATCCCTGCACTGCTACTACTGTAGCTTCTCCACACTCACACTTCGTTGCTCCCGGATCGAACTAAAAAGGAGGAGACTCCCTCCTAGGGATGGCACTCAAAGTCCACTAAAGTAAGGGGTGAGATTTACACCTAGAAACTCTTGTGTTTAACAACACTTGCAGACTTGGCCTCAACTGAAGCGTGCTAGTCTAAGAGAAAACTCAGATAATCATGAATGACCAAAAATGCTTGCCTCTTCCTCTTTTTGTCAAAGAGACTCCAAAATTCCCTTGTAGACCCAACTTCAACTTTCCCCCGCCAATCTCCCTCCAATGAATGCGAGTTTCCTTGTGGGTCATATTTCTCTATGGGTGGACCCCACTTACCACTAGCATTACAATTTATCTCCTCCTTCCTCTAATGTTTAGGCTTCCCTTTAGCTCAAATTCATATGGGATCTCTAAACCCACATTTCCTAAGTACAACTGCGAATTTATCCAAAATTTGGAGAAATGATATCTCCCCTTAGCAATATTGTTAAATGGGAATATGACAGTGCTCCCCACCAAAACGTTGCTTATCCTCAAGCAATTGTAATGAAGGATGTTGAAGTATCTGCTCTCCCTCCCAAGTGGCATCCTCATCCGATAGGTTCTTCCATCTGATCCAAAAAATCCTTGATAACCCTATTCCGAAGTGCCCCTCGCTGGTGTCCAAAATAGCCTTTGGCTCTAGAACTAAGTGCCCCTCATCATCCATCGGTGGTAGCTTTGTAGCTGCGGTCACCTGTTGCCCTAGTGCATTTTTCAGGAATTACACATGCAAAATGTTGTGTACTCGGCTCCCTAGGGATAGCTCCAGCTCATATGCTACCTCCCCGACTCTCCTAGTGACTCAGTATGGCCCATAGAAGCGAGGATTGAGCTTCTCGACCCCCTTCTTCTTGAGTGATCACTGCCTGTATGGATGGAACCTCGAGAAGCCTAAGTCCCCAACCTCAAAGTGCCTCTCTACTCGGCCCCTTGTCTACATAAAGCTTCTACTGGTTCTGTGCAGTTTTTAGGTTATCTTTGAGAGCCCGCAAGATATCTTGGCTTTCCTATATCCAATCCTTGGCCCTAGGGGCCTTGCTGTCTCCAAACATCACGTCAGCAAAAGATAATGCATCGTAACCATACAAGGTTCTGAATGGGGACATACCTATGGACATGTGGTATGTGGTGTTGTAGCAGTACTCGCCCAAGTACAACCATCGTATCCATGCACGGAGCTAGCCCATCAAATAGTTACGTAGGTAACCCTCCAGCCATTTGTTAACTATCTGTGTTTTCCCATCAGTCTGAGGGTGATAACTAGTGCTCGAAGTGAGCTTTGTGCCCACTAGTCCAAACAACTCCTGCCAAAATCCTCCCATGAAATAGCTAACCCGATCACTGACAATGGTCTTCGAGAGACCATGAAGTTGAAATACCTCCCTGAAAAACAAATTGGTCACCTATGAGGTTGAGGACCGAGTTGAGATGGTGAAAAAGCATGCAAACTTCATCAATCGGTCCACCACCACATATATGCAATCGTTACCCTGCAGTGTGGGCAATCCAGTAACGAAATCCATCGACACACTCTCCTATTTCCCCTCAAGAATAGGAAGAGGTTGTAGTAACCCAGCAAGGTGTGTCTACTCAGCCTTGTTCCTTTGGCAAGTGTCATACTCCGGGACATGCCTCAAAACATCATCCTTAAGGCCCTTCCATGGAAAGTTCTCCCTGATGGACCTGTATGACTTGGCAAACCCCTAATGCCCTGATAATGGTGAGTCATGGGCTACTTGAATGATCTTCTCCCTCCACTAGGAGCTTGGCAGTAAATAAATCTGGTCCCAGAAGTAAATCACCTCGTTCAACACCATGTACTGGTCATCCACCACTGCACCATCAAGGACCTCGCATGAAAATTCATCCTTGGAATACTCCACGCGTAACTGCGGCCTCCAATCAGGTGTAATGTTCATCAATGCAAGGGTAGCTGGCCTCTGGGACAATGCGTTAGCTACCACGTTCTGCTTCCCTTTGACATACTCAATGTCAAAGTCATATGCCTGGAGCTTGCTCACCCACTTCCGTTGCCTCTCCTGCAACTGCTTCTATTCCAAGAAGAATTTGAGACTGTTGTGATATGTTTTGACCTAGAACATGTTTCCCACTGAGTACTGCCTGAACTTTCCTAGTGCATGCATGATGGCTAGAATCTCCTTGTCATAAATGGAGTACAATCTCTCGTGGGGCAGTAGCTTCCAACTCCTGAAAGCTATGGAGTGTCCCCCCTGCATCAAAACTTCTCCTACACCCTCCCCTGATGCATCACACTCAAGCACAAAGGTTTTTGCAAAATCAGGGAGTGCCAACACTGGGCAGCTACTCATGACCTATTTGAGGCGCTCAAAAGCCTCCTGCGCCCCATCTGTCCACTCAAATGCCCCCTTCTTTGTCACACCGGTGAGGGGAGATGTGAGCTGCAAGAAGCCCTTCATAAAATTCCAGTAATAGGTACAAATGCCCACAAAACCCCTTAACTTTGTCACATTTTGAGGCTCTGGCCAATCCCGGATGGCCATGATCTTCTCCTCATGGACTCTCACACTATCCTCGCCAATAATGTACCCTAGATAGAGAATCTTCATCAAACCAAACTCACACTTTGACAACTTAGCGTAAAACTGCTGCTCTTCCAAAATGCGCAACACTATCTCTAAATGTTGCAAGTGTTCCTCCCAAGTCTGACTGTAGATCAATATATCATCGAAGAACACCAACACGAACTTCCTCAATCGCCCACGAAACATGTGGTTCATGCAAGACTGGAAGATGTTTGGTGTGTCGGTCAGCCTAAAGGGCATAACAAAGAACTCGAAGTGCCCATAGTGGCACCTGAAAGTTGTCTTAGGGACATCGTGGTCTCTCACCTTGATCTGGTGGTACCCCGAATGCAAATTAATCTTGGAGAAGAACTTAGCCCCCTCAACTCATCCATCAGCTCATCTATGCATGAGATGGGGTAACGATTCTCCATGGTCTTCTTGTTGAGGGCCCAGTAATCTATGTACATGCGTAAGGACCCATCCTTCTTCTTCACCGGGACAACTGATGAAGCAAAAGGGCTAGAATTAGGCTCGATGTGCCTAAGTGCCAATAACTTGTGAATGGTCCTCTCAATCTCATCTGTGTATGCCTTGGGATGGTTGTAAGGTGTTGTGATCACAGCCTGTTCCCCCAGCTCCAACTTAATAGTATTCCCAAAACCCCGATCAGGTAGTTGCTTGGGCAGTATGTCTCCAAACACCCTCAAGTACTTGTAGAAAAAAGCATGTATGTTTGGGTTTGGTGGCTTGGGCTGACCCCTAGCCTAAGAAATCCTCAACTCCACAGCCCACTCAATATCACCATGCCTCATATCTACCTCCATCCTATGCGCTGAAATAGCTTGTGGAGGGTAGGAGTGCATACCCCTCAGCAAAACAAATTTGCCATCTGACCCTGTGAATTCCATCTCCAACTTCCTCCAATTTGTAGTGACTCGGCCAAGTGAGTAGAGCCACCGGACACCCATCACCACGTTGGTGTCTGACACATCTACCGCAAAAAAGTGTTTCGTCATTGAATAGTTCACCATGTTGGCTGTCAAGGCGAGAACATAGTGAATGCACTACATGGTTCTATCTCCTGGCACAAGAATCGAAAATCCCTCAAACTCCTTGTTTGTGATGACCCTCCTCTGAACCATTTGTTCATTGATGAAGTTGTGGTTAGCCCCACTATCCACCAAAACTGAAACATGCTTCCCCTGCACCAAGCCCCTAATCCTCAAGGTCAAAAACTTGGGTACCCCTCGCAGAGATGTAAGGACCCTTGTTGCTAGTGTGAAAGGAGCTCCCCTAGGTGGTGGTGGTGGTGGTCCCCTCTCCACATGTGCTACGTTGTCATCTCCACCCACTTAAACTCTACATCATCCTCCAAGTCACTATCGGAAAAGACCTCAATGTAATGGGCCTTTCCTGCAGTGCACCTATGGCCTAGTGCCCAAGGTTCTTGACATGTGAAACACAATTTCCTCCTTCGGAGGTGCCTCTTGGTCTCCTCATATAGCTTCCCTCACCTTGGTTGGCTCTCGATGGTGGAGCCATCGTGTCTCTTCCCCTTTGCTGGAATCCCTATCTAGGTGGTAATGGTGCTCTAGCCCTAGGTGGGGCATCGTACAGATCTTGAACCCTCCCCACTGTGTGTTGCAAGGTAGTGGGTATGTTGGACCTCACCAATCCCTTCAATGGCTCAGATAGCCCCTCTACAAACATGAAAACCCTCCTGGCCTCCGATATGTCGGGTACCATCACTAACAACCTCAGAAACTCTTAGATGTAAGCTCCCCAAAATGCTCCTCCATGGCTCTCCTATCAAAATTCTCCAACACCCTCCTAGTGAAATCCTCATAGGTTTCCACTCTGGCATGACCCATCGTGGTTAGCCCATGAACGCACCAATCATGGGCTTCCCCTTCTAAATGAAAAGTGGCAATTTTAATTGCCTCTCCCTCCATCATCTAATTAAGCTGGAAGTAGACATCTCGCTTCTCAACCCATGCTTTCGCTGAACTCTTGGATGACCCATCAAAAGTCGGGAGGAACAATCTCCCCATGGTGTGTTGTAATCAGTGCTATGGGTATAGCTTCCTTCACCTTGTCCCTTTCCCCTGTTATTACCTTCCAGCTGATAAAAGTCCCTAAAGGTAATGGCCTCTCTAAAGTCAGGGCCATAGGACTGATACTCGACAATATAGTCACCCATGGGCATCTCCTCTTGCCCTTGCGGCCCTCCAACACCGAATGTTATAAATGTGAGAATAGTGGACCTAGGTGGTGTGATGGGAATGAGGGGTGCGTTGGGGTCATGGCCCCCTTGGTGATGTGAAGTACTGGAGCCCTCACCAATTTGGAATTCCCCTTGAACCCCTTTTCCCCTGTTGTTATTGCAATTTTGTTGCCTTAGCTCTACAATTCCTTTGTACAAGTCTTGCACGGCCTTGAGAATATGTTGGGAAAACTCCTCCTCTTTGCCCCTTCTATCTCCCTTGTTATCCACCATGTTTGGCTTTTCAATCTCTGATTCAGCTATCACTAGATCTGGGGTGATTTGTAGCTACCTCTCTCTACTTTTGTACCTCTACCTCGTGTAAGTTACGTTTTGTTGATCTTCTAGTATCATAGACTAATGTTGCTCCTCACAGGTTGAGCAAGGTCTATGAGCTCTGATGCCACCGTAATATCTATAAGGAAATTTTACAATAATAAACAAAGCATGCATAGATGAAAACACATAGTAAATTTTTCCAAATATCATAACACAAAACAGAGCCAAAAATTGTGTTGTTGAGCCATTTTATTGATCAAACATTAAGTTACAATACGTGCTTGGAAAATATGCACCTAGGCTTGCCCAAGGCAAAATCCCCAAAGCGTACTGGCTTATCTCCCTTTTTCTCTGCAATGAAATGCTACTTGCTATGGCCTTCACCAGTGCTTAGAAAATTCTGGGAAATTAACTCTAGGCTCTTCACCAAATACCCACAAAAACCCCCAGAGGAATTTGTTGATTGCTGACTTCGGAATTTCGGCCCATTTTGCCTCAATGGCACTGCTAGGTAATTCGACCCACCTGATAATCCTGATGCTGAAAGCCCCCAAATGAATGTAATCACCAACACATCTCCTCCTTGGACTCCTCCACAAGTTTCAGCCCAAAAATCCTTTCTCTCCTCAACCCCCACATGTGACACCTCCAAGTGTCTACGCTGCTGCTACTGTAGCTTCTCCACACTCGCACTTCACTGCTCCTAGATCGAACTGAAAAGGATGAGACTCCCTCCTAGGGCTGGCAATCGAAGTCCACCAAAGCAAGGGGTGAGCTTTCCACCCGGAAACCTCTTGTACTCAACAACACTTGCAAACTTGGCCTCAACTCAAGCATGCTAGTCTAAGAGAAAACTCAGATAATCATGAATGACCAAAAATGCTTGCCTCTTCCTATTTTTGTCAAAGAGCCTCCAAAATGCCCATGTGGGCCCAACTTCGACTTTCACCCACCAATCTCCCTCTAATGAGTATGAGTTTCCTTGTGGGCCATATTTCTCTATGGGTGGCACCCACTTACCACTTGCAGTTCGATTTATCTCCACCTTCCTCTAATGTTTAGGCTTCCCTTTAGATCAAAAATTCATATGGGACCTCTAAACCCACATTTCCTAAGTATAATGTGAATTTATCCAAAATTGGGTAAGATTGATATTTACCCTTAGAAATATTGCTAAATGGGATATCACAATATCCCTCAAACACTGCACCTATAGAATGCAGCCACTGTCATCGACTCATGTTTCTCAAAGAAAGTTTCAGGTAAAAAAAAGTTGTTTTTTGTTAAAAAGATTATTAATTAAATATAAAATAAAAATATATAAACCATTATCCATCGCTTGTATGTCTAGCTGCTATTTTATCAGACATTTATTGTGCCTAACTCAACTCTCTTCAAAACATTAGCAATGTCAGACACATCAACACAGCTTAATAACTTTAACCAGAGGTAACATAACTTGTCTAAAATTCAATACTTCTTACTCTATGTTTTGAAATTTCGAATACACAGGGATCTTGCAACATGGTCTATACTGACAGATAATACTTAAAAAATGATATGCTTAATATCAGCTAGCTGTGCATGGCCCAGGGAGCAAGAAAATCGTACCTCGACTACATCTAGTGATATCAAACACTCCTCTTGTTCATTTGAACCTAGAAGTAGAATAGATGCAGTCAAGCATGACCCTACAATGCTTCCCACTGAATGTTGATATCTTTTTCTATTGCCTAATATGAGCAAAACCTATCCCCAGTGTTCCAAAGATGCATCACCCTTGCTGGATCCACCTTTGGAGTCCTCATTAAAATCTGTAATATAACACAGTCAACTGGTCAACATTTGTTAACCTGGAATTATTATCTTTCACTTGCAATACCATTGAATAAACAACATAAAGATTAACAATTTATTAATTATTAACAGAAGATGCAAGAACTATTAGAAAAACATAAAAGGATTTTAAATGTTCCTGTTCAAAACACTCAAAAAATCTCTACAATGCAAACTAATAATTGTAATTATTGGGATCATTGTTCATGTGTAACAAACAACATTAGTTTACCCCAGATCTTTGACCTGTATTCAGAGAAATATCAGTGTCTCTGTAACTAGAACCTGAAGATATGCTTGAAGACACTACAGAAGATCTTGACAGAAGCTTTTCGTTCCTCTCTTTGAGGAGCTGAATTTCAGATTTAATATGTGATTTATACTCCAAAGATTCCTGAGTTATCGAATGTGTTTCCTGCCTTGATGCCTTCACAATTTCATCCAAAGCCTGACATGCATAAACCAACCAAAACTTGAACACGAATCTCCAATTCTGTTATTAGTGAAACAAGAACCCATCTTTATGTACAACCTAATGACCAGTTACCCAAGAGCATTAACCTTAGAACCATGATTAATCTCACACTTTACATGAAAGTTAGAACCAACCCTATCATGAGAGAAAAATATAGATATTAAAAATAGATATTATTGTTCTTTAACTCATGTAAGAGTACATCTATATCAACACACAATATGGTAATTTATAAATAACACATCATATTGAAACTTGGAAAGAAAGCATTATAAATAAATGAGCAGGAACATTTAACAATAAAAAATGTCGAGCAATTTTCCACCATTGCTTATATTGGTATCCTCATCATTAGTATCACCTTTGCCTCTACCTTAATCCTCCGGGACATCAGTCAACACCACCCAATTTTGATGAAACTATCCAATCCAAGCTTTAAAATATAGAGAAAAACTTAGCATGCCTGATCAATGATTTTGGCTTGAGTGAAGGGTACATTTTTGTGAAGACTGTGATAGAGGAATCCAACAATCAACATCGCCAACATCAAGGTACATAGAGGGTTCTTGATTAAATGTCAATCCCATACCCTCATACGCAATAAAATATAAAGAAAATATTGCAATCCTACCAATCTCAAAATCCTAAAAATTGTTAAGTTTGTTGAATTTTAAAATGGATATGAAATTCTGCTTTCTCCATATGAAATCTGATGAGGTTGGAACCACTCTCAAACACCCTGAAACAATTAATGGTAGTGTTAAAACTTTAATACTACCATTAATCACTAACATTTTTAGTGCAAATTGACACTGAAACCCTCTTTTAAAGAAAAAAATCCAATCTTAAAGGCTTCTAGAAGTCTCCTTACTTCATAATTAACCTCTAATTAGGCATTAAAACCAAAAACTTGGGTTCCAACAATCAAATTAAGGAAAAATCGAACAAATGTTTTTTTGGAAAGATGTTGTACGAAAACTAAAACATCTTTTTGTCCATATGATACAGTTTCCCACAAGTGAAACATGTTTCATACAAATTGAAATGTGTTTCAGTCATGTTTCAGCATTTCAGTACTAAAACGCAACTGATACCGGGGGGGCAAATTTCTTGCAACATAGTGTTTATGAATGGATCTGTATATATATGATACTGCTCTGCTTTAATGGATTTGTGATACTATAACCATTGCTAATGCATATACATCCTTTGCTGTATCCCCTTGTATCGCTGCTAGTGCAGCACAACTCTTATAAGAGCCGTGAGTACCCGCGGGTTTTGATGGGTTTTATAGCAAGACGGGTCACTTGCATAGAACCTGGGGTTTCTACCCATAGCTACCAAAACCTACATAAAACTTGGATACCCACATGGAACCATGAAGAACCACATACGACCTACATAAGAACCGTGGAGACCCTCAAAATTCAATTTTTATTTTATTTTTAAATTTCTTTTTAGAGATCATGTGGAGGGAAAGTGGAAAGGAAAATGGAGGGAAAGTTTTTCCTAGTCTTATACAAGTCTTATATGGGTCGTTCCGAAGTCTTATACGGGTCACCGAGTCAATAACCATATGAATCTTATATGATTATGAGTCGTGCTACATTGATTTCTCAGTGTAAAGTTCTCCAGATGTTGAATAATTGATCATAAGTTAGCAACATCCCTGCACATTTCATGATATCCATGCCTAAGGTCATCTAGACTTGAAACTCAGGAATTGTACTAAATGACCAACATTTGTTGGTCAGTCCAGAAGTCAATACAAGTATTCCAGATCTTGGATGGTAAAAACAACAATCAAGATTAGAGGCCAACAAAAGGGTTGATGTAAACAAAGAATACAGTGTTGCAGAATCATGATGCAATGTTCTCCAGCTGATGAACAATAGGTTAGCAACACTAGTCCACATTTCATGGTATTTAAGTCAATTAATGTTCATCTATAAATGAGGCTCTGGAATTGTGATCCACGTCCAGCAATTTTGGTCAATCTAGAACATAATACAAGCTTTCCAAGCTTGGATGGTAAAAACAACCATCAAAATTAGAGGGAGACAAACGAGTCAAACTAAACAACAAAATTGATTACCCTTTGATTGAGGATCCTTTTCTAACAACACTAATTGAACGATAAGTTAAATCCAATGGCAAGAGATTTGTACATCATGATGGACAGTGAAAGAATTCAATGTTGGCAGAACTCTGACTCAACAATGCCTTGGTCAGGGTACGAAAAAGTTGACCTAAAAAAATCTTGGCCAAAAATATGTAAAACTTTGCTAAACAATAAATATTAAAAATATATAAAATTTTACTCAATTAAAATTTAATATATAAATTTGAAGCAACATCAATGGCATTCCCTCTTTTCCCCTCTATCTGCATGATGAGTCAATGTTCTCCCTCCATACAAAAACAACACCTGAAAATGGGAAAAATGAGCCTCAAATCCTGAGTTTATTGTGAGAATAGCATTACCTTGTCCTAAGTTATGCACCTTCCTTGAACTGTAAAATTCCAAATGGAAAAATACCATAGATAACAGAAGCAATGAATTGATCTGAGTAAATCATAAGCTTTGAACAATAGCCTCTAAAATTTAGAAGGGGAAGAGAACATGAATTCATTCAAAGGCAGAGGCACGATGACAGAGCCCCAGAATATTCCGTCTTGCAAGGGTTTAGGGTAATTTTTCTCAGTTTACTGCAAGCTCACCGTTTACCCTGCAAACCTCTAGCTAGCTCTCTGATTGCATACATTCCCTTTGCTGCTGCCATCTGTCACCAGCAATCATGGTGTTTTTTCCCTGCTGAATATGGAAGAAGACATGGACTTCGAGGAGGTGGATTACTCACCAAACCCGTTTCCCAACCAGCCTATTTTTGGAAGACCTAACCCTAACTCGACGTTTTCTGCTTCCCCTCCACCTTCTGTATCTACTCCATCCTGCTTCGCCCCGATGGTCATCCTCCCAGGTCTAACAGCGTCCTTCCTTCATTTTGGCACCCTCTCTATAGACTCACCTATTTTGGATTGTCCACCGCTCTCCCCTGGTACTCTTCAATTGCTTGCCGCAGTCACACTGCCCTCGCCCTCGTTTGAGCCAAACCCTCTGGAAGACATTCTTCACCTGTCTAGCTCTCCACTGCCTCAGGATCAAGTGAGGACTAAAGCTGCAAATCACACAGCTGGGGGTCCTTCAAATCTCGGCTCCATCCCATCAATTTCTACTGCAAATTCCCCGTCTAGATGCTTTGAAACACCTGTAATTAGGGTTAAATCAGCATCTCAATTCAACAGGGCAGGCACACTCCTTCCGACCCACTTCAGGATCATCCTACTATGCCCCAGACTAATAAACAGAAAGTTAATTGTGTAAAGGCTTCATCAAACGATTTCACCATCCAATTCGGTGAGGGTTTCTTAATGGGTGAAGTCGCGGATAAGGCTAGCTCTATTATGGTTGGGCATGTCCGTGGTAGGGCTTATTCGACGGAGAGATTGACCCTCTGGGTATAAAACATCTGGGGCGATACCCTCAAGGAACTGCCGAAGGTTCAGATCCTCCCTCACGGGTGGTTTTGTCTGCATTTTTCAAAGGAGGAATTTACAGATCTGGTACTTGCTCGATACTGGCATATAGAGATGGCTCCGATCCTCCTTAAGCGTTGGAGTCCATTGTTCGATCTGGATAGGGAACAGATTGGGGCTAGACCACTCTGGGTTCATTTACCGAGACTCCCACTACAGTGTTGGTTGGTGGATGTTTTCGTCAAGATTGGGAATATGCTCGGCACCTACCTTGCCTATGATAAATCCTACATTCAGTCCAAGAATTGAACCCTAGCCTATATTTTGCTTCATTTGGATACCCACAAGGGTTTGGAGGAGAAAATCACATTATAGTGGGGGAATTTCACTCGAGTTCAGATTCTGGACTATGAAGGAGTCCTGTTTCGATGCAAAAGATGTCATAATGTGGGGCATATATTCAAGGAATGCCATCTGGTCAAAAAATCACATGATCCTCCGATCGCACCAGCAGCCACAAAGGGTCAAGCAGTTTCTCTTCTGGACCATACTCTTGTTTCAGTCCCCTGGGCCATTGTTCAGGCAGCTTCTCAACCGGCTACAGAATGTTCGTACAGGACACCATCTCCTCCTATGACGCACTCCCAGGCTATTGTTGAGGATGCAAGAAAAGCGGGTACTCCTCTTTCCTCACACCCTAACTCTTTTGTATCTAATTCTAGCATTGCATTTCAAGATTCATCATCTTTTAAGCACTCTACTCCCTCCATACCCTGCACTCTCACCATTCCCCCTCCCATCATTTCTACCACCGCTCCATCATTCCCACCATCACCCTCCATTCCTCTCTCATCCTCTAAGAACTGGTCTGAACCGCCTCATTCATACAATTTGTGCTCTCTCTCTTACTTAGAAGGTCAAACACCCTCCTATTCAGGGCTGGGACTTGCCCTCCCTGGATCTTTCACCAAATCGTCTCGTGGCTGAAAATCTTATCTCTCTAAAGCCATTTAAAAGGCTAGGGCAGAAGTTGTTTTCGGCAAACAATCCTCCTTGGGTAGGGTTCTTAGAGCATTGAATACCCAGGGGTGGTTTCCCCCATGAAGTGACTTTCCTTCAATTGCAGAGGTATGGCTAGTGCCTCCAAAAAACTAGCCTTGCATAGATTATTTGATGCCGAGTCTATCAATATCGTTATGTTGCAAGAAACCCTGGTGATGCTACTCTCATCACTAGATCTTTGGAATCCTTAAGACCTAGTTGGCACTTTTATTCTCTTTACGCTATGGGTCGTTCTGGGGGTTTAGCCATTGGATACAATCCTCACACCATTAAGGTCATATCATTGTGGGGTGGATTAGGGTTTATTGGTATGGATATTTTCTTGGTCGAACTTGGTATGGATCTTCGGATCATTAACATATATGGAACCTATCATAGGCAAGAGGATTTCTAGAACAGATTCCTCAATCTATCTATAACTTCATCTAATCACCTTGTCCTTGGGGGTGATCCCAATTTCTCCTTGGGATTTGGGGAACCATGGGGTTCAAAAGCCCAAGTGGATCCTCTATCAGGGTATATGATGAATTTATTGGAGCAGCATAACCTCTCTAATGTCCCCATGAATAAGCCCCTTCCGACTTGGAGGAACATAAGGATTGGGGATGCAGCTCTAGCTAGAAGGCTTGATCAATTCCTGATTAAGGTGCCTTTGTTACAATATCTGAATACATATAGACAATGGGTGGGTTCTGGGGGCATATTTGATCACTCTCCCATATATTTGGAGATCCTTGGTCCTCATTCAAAGCCTAAATCCCCTTTTAAATTCAACCATGTGTGGCTACAAGATCCAAGATACATCAAGCTGGTCACTGACTACTGGAAAGCAAATCCCATATCAGGACATAGCTCTCTGGTTGAGGGTTTATGCCACAATATTTCTCATCTCAAGCAACTATCTATCACCTGGGCTAAAGAGAAAGTAGAAAGGGGTGATCATATCCTATCTCAGATTGAATCAGAATTGAGTGATTTAATGGATGATCATAACAAGGGGTTTACAACTGTTAATGAAAAATCCAATCTTATTGAGCTTGAGAAACAGAAGGATAAGATATTGAAGGAGAGGGAGGAAATTTGGAGACTCAAGAGTAGGGCCATTTGGCTTCTTGCAGGAGATGATAACACAAAATTCTTTCAAAACTATTCCAAGGGAAGAAAGGTGTCTAACACAGTGTTTTTAAAACTGACCGACTCAGAACCGACTCGGCCGAGTTGGTTCGAGTCGGTAAAAAAAAAATTGACTCGGCCATTGAACCAATTCGGTCGGCTAGGTTAATACTGAGCCGGCTCAGTTGTGTAACCCAGCCGACCGAGTTGTTACATAACTTGACCGGCTTAGTATTAACCCGACCGGCTCGGCCAAGTCCATATCAACCCGACCGGGTTATGTACAGTGGCTAGTGAACCCAAAAAAATAGCTTTTTTTATTTTTTATTTTATTTTTGGGTACTCGCTGGGCTTCCTCGTCTGAATCATGGGTTTCCCTGTCTGACTCTGATCCCTAGTATTGATATGCTATTCATGGTAATGTTAAATTCTTATAGTAAATTTTTTAACATTACCATGAAATGACTCAGGATGTTTGAGAGTGATTCCGGCCTCATTGGATTTCATATGGAGAAAGTAGAATTTTAGATTTCATTCAAAATCCAGTAGACTTGTCAGTTTTTCAGGATTTCAGGATTGGGGGATTGCAATGTTTCCATTGAGTTTTGTCATGTATTAGGGTATGGAACTCGTATTTAATCAAAACCACCAATCCCTCTATGTACCTTGATTTTAGTGACATTGGTTGTCGAACTCCTTCGGGAATCGCTCCCAAACCAGGAGCTTCTGAAAATGTCGCTCCCACTCCCAAGTAACACTGAGCAAGATGATGTTGGCAACTCTAGCAGTAGCTAGTAGTACTGGTCACAGACTTTTGTTGTAGAGGCCATTTCTAGCCTCCTTGGTTATGTGTTTTTGTTTTGATCTCTATATCATCATCGTGTATGTATTGGACATTGCACTGGGTGCCATTTTGATATAATGGATATATTCATGAGCCTACTTTGATCATATGTTGTCTTTTATCTATATTCTAATGCTGTGTGTTTGGAAACATTAATGAGAATCTTTAAAATTATGTGTTTTTATAAAAAATAAATATTTAATGTATTTTTTACAACGACCGAGTCACTGAAATCGAGCCGGCCGAGTCGATACCAAGTCGGAATTGGAGTCGGAGTCGACCCTCGGCCGAGTTGGAGTCAAAGTCGGATGTTTAAAACATTGGTCTAATACTATTGGAATCCGCCCTTACTTGATGGAGGGGTGGTAGACACTTCCAATAAACTTTCTCTTCTGGGCACT
The DNA here is from genome assembly GCA_000404065.3 of Pinus taeda. Classification (NCBI taxonomy): domain Eukaryota; kingdom Viridiplantae; phylum Streptophyta; class Pinopsida; order Pinales; family Pinaceae; genus Pinus; species Pinus taeda. The sequence goes on along the minus strand of APFE030945124.1, from coordinate 6,854 downwards.
CTCATTTTCAGAATCTCTACAAAAACCCCTCCTGGGTCCAATCTAGCGAACGTTATTCAAGGAGCTGGCCATTTTCCTCCATATTTGGATGAAGACATGGCAGATGATCTCACCTCACCAGTGACGACTGCTGAACTTGAGAGGCCCTGAAATGGTTTAGAAAAGATAAAATTCCAGGGCCAGATGGATGGACTATTTAATTTTATCTGGCCTTTTATGAACTCTTGGGACAAGACCTCCTTAAAGTAGTGGAGGAATGCAGGACCACTAGAAAATTATATGATGCCATTAACTCCACCTTCATTACTCTTATACCCATGTCTGATTCTCCATCATCTTTCAATGACTTTTGCCCCATCTCTCTCTGCAATTGTCTCTACAAAATCATTGCAAAGATTATTGCCAACAGGATTAGGCCCATCCTCTCTCCATATATCACTTGAGCAATTTGCTTTTCTTGAGAATCGACAGATTCATGAAACTATTGGCACTATTGAAGAGGCCATACACTCGATCAAGACCAAAAAACTAAAGGGCATCATCTTAAAGATTGACCTGACAAAAGCTTTCGATCGTGTTAGTTGGCTTTACATCAAAATGCCTCTGATTCATCTGGGCTTCCCCCATGATTTCATCACTTGGATCATGTCTTACGTCACCTCAGCCTCCTTTAGTGTACTCATCAATGGATCTGCTTCAAAATTCTTTCATGGTGAGAGGGGACTCAAACAAGGATGCCCCCTATCTCCCCTTCTTTTCCTTATTGTCATGGAAGGACTCAGTCGGCTCCTTGCACAGGCAGAGAGAAATGGTTGACTGTTTGGACTAAAAGTGAATGACCTATGTTACCTCACTCATCTATTTTTTGTCGATGAAATTCTCATTTTTCTTGATGGTAGCATATGAGACTCTGCCTCCTTTGCTAATGTACTATCCCTTTTCTCTCGGGCTACAGGCATGATGGCCAACCATGGGAAATCCACTATAAACTTAGCCCAAACTTCCATCCAGGAGTCTCCATATGCTCAACAACACTTCCCATATAGCATCCTCCCACTTGATCAGGGTTTTAAATACCTGGGGTTCTAGATCAAACCCCTGTGTCAAAAAATTGCTGATTGGATATGGTTGGTCATTAAGTTGGAGAAAAGGCTATCAAATTGGTGTCATTGATTCTTATCTAGAGTAGGAAGATTAGTGCTCATCAAATCTATACTGGAGGCCACACCTATTTTCTAGATGGATTTAGCATGGATTCCCAGAAGCATCCTTGCTCGCCTTCAACAAATATGCAGCAGATATCTATGGAACGGTCATCAAGATAAGAAGATTTTTGCTTGGGTTAGCTGGAATAAGATTGCTCTGCCTAAAAAATGGGGAGGTTCAGGATTAAAAGATTTAAATCTCTTTGCTCAGGCTCTTGCTGCAAAAATGGGATTGGCACTACTCACTGGACAGAACCTCTGGACCACTGTCACTTATCACAAATACATTTGGCCTCTACAGCACAATGCAAACCAACATGCTACAACAAACAATGCATCTCCATGCTCCTCTACAGACCACTGCTCATCACTGTATACAACATCAAATGTTAGGGTCTAAAATTGGGTTTGTATGCATCAAGTCGCATCCCTGTGCATAACATTGGACTCTGCAACATATATTTGTGCACCAATGGGTACCACTGCCTACTGTCGTACCACCCTGTATCATATGCCATAACGCATGTGCCAACACATCCACCACTTTGCTAGTAAGCCCTCCACAATGTGAGTTATATCTCTTCATCTGCCCATATAGACCTGAGCAGCTTAACTCCTCACATGTTAACGTGAATGAAACTACTGAGCATATCCTTAGTAGCTCTTGTGTCCAATATACCAGTGAGAGAGTATTGTCTCCATACTGTGGAAAAAGTCCCGATAACATCGGGAGCTTCCAATATTTTCAACTCATCAATGTTATCAACAAAGTTTTTCACAATTTTTTCAAAAATGAAAAACTTGGGATTTAATCGTTAAACTCGGGATAAAATCAACAGTTTATCCAAAAACTCGTGAGTGAGTGTCAGGCCACATATAAGTAAAGAAAAGGGTGACTTTTCCACTCATTTTGCACTCTAACTATTGGTTTGTGGTAGCATCGGATGTGCTCTAGCCACGAAAATTGGTGGAGAGGCTAAAGCACATGAGATCTCCAAGACCCAGAAATGGTTTGGGGAAATTCCACCCGGTTAGAGAGATATTAAAATAATTAATATTTTTAATGGAGTTCCTAACTCTAAACTTATGAAAATTAAAATATTAATGGGTATTAATATAAAACTAAGTGAGAATGTTCTAAATGACATGGATCAAGCCAAATCAAATCTTAGCCGTTGATTAGGGACTTAATCTAAGTCATTGAAGACTCAACAGGAAAAGTATAAGAGGAGGCTTGAGAGTCAGTTGGAGACATACCAAGGTTAATCAGTCAGTTCGATTTTTAGGAGAGGGGCTTGCTGAGAAAATTCAAACAAGTGAAATGTTGCAGTGAGGGGTAGTGAGTACATAGCAAGGAGGCAGAGATAGTGCCAGAGAGTCAACACAGTGATAGAAGAGGCTGACACAAAGGCAACTAGAGCTATGCAGAGGTAGCAAGAGCCATGAAGAGGAACCTAGAGATTGCGCAGAGGCTGAGGGGCATGCGTTGGTGACGCAGAAGGTCAGAGAGCTGATGTAGAGAGTAAAAAGGCTAACACAGGGGCTTCAAGAGTGACGCCAAGTCTAGCAGGGCTCACACAAAGCCTAGGAGAAGCGTCGGAAGGATTTTTGTGGGGCAGACTAGAGCTGAGAGGCTGAATATCTATCTCCAAGAAGAGGTATTACTGTTGTGCAACAATTCCTACTGGGTGAGCCAGTTCAGCACCCTAGTTGTACTCAAGAAATCTGCATAATAATAAAACCCTCAAAACAATTGCACTGGTTTTCCCGCATTGGGTTTTTCTGGGGACGATTGCCCAAAAATAATGGTGTCCCTTGTGTGTTTGTCTCAGTATTTTTCAATCATTGATCTGTATATGAGTTAAGGTTGCATTTGTGTTTATTCCAATATTTATAGTCATATAAATAACTTGTTAATGTAATAAACAAGTAGAAGAAATGAACCAGATAATGCAGTAGGGATTTCTAACGTGTCAAACTTAGAAATTTCAACATGGTATTAGAGCATTGAAGATCATAGGAGGATTGAAGGCATCAGCGATATCGAAAATTTGTAGTCGTAACAGCTATCCCAAGAGACAGAGTTTCTCCTAAGTAGAAGGCAACGGAGAAGAAGTGACACTGAAGATCCTGCATCATCATTTTGAGCTAGAGAAACGGCCAACATAGAGGCAGAGAAAGGCATAAGAGGCTCACGAAGAGCCATGTCATCCTACTCAGCTAGGTAGGCTTGATGTAGTTGGCCAGAGGAGTGATTCAGCCTTTGTTGGGATTGCACAGAGCTGGAAGGCTCAGTTTTTTTAGTTGCTGGGGCCTAGGGAGCTGTGGGCAGATTATGGATTAGGAAGTTGGTGGGGTGTTGTTTCTGTCAAAGCAGAAAAGTACCTAACATGACAGAACCAAGATAGAGGGAGTCACTGCCTTAACAGATTTCTAGCTAAGAAATCCAAATCCAAGTTGCAATTGTAGAGAGGATTGGAGAGGAGTGGTTCGACATTTGGTGAGAAGATTTCCAATAGGGAAATCAGGACTTAGGGCGATTTCCAGGAGGGAAGTCGAAACTCAGAGGGAGTCTAGAAAAGGACTGGAAATGGTAGTAAACGGACTAAGGGATCAAGACAAGTTGGACAGGGCTTCCAACTTTGCCTTCTAGAAAGCCAGGATCCTATCAATCCTGGATAGACATCGCATCAACGGCTTCGCTTTGAGAACCGTGGCTATCCCAGTAGACCCAGTTGATAATGAGAACCATGAGAATGCAATGGAGAGGGCAAAGTGCATAATCCTTGATGGGGTCAAGGATCATGTCTGATCTAGGTGGATGTTGGTGGCCACCCACCTATCCCATTTGGACCCCCAAAATTGTCTCTTTCAGCTTTTTTAATTTCCTAAATTCTAGCACAGTTTACTATTTTTAGCAGTTTTTCGGGTCCTGAACTTCCGGAGCCGTTTTGAGGCCCTAAACGATGTTTTTTGGAAAATCTAGGGGCAACATGGGTCCATGGACTAATTTTTTCCTTCCCAAAGTGGTATTTCTCGGATAGATCTTTCTAACGAGTTATCATACGTGTCAAACGGAGATCGTATGCCAAAGTTATGACCCTGGGAAATTGATCTACCAATTTACCCAAAACGGGGCCCACAATTTGGCGTTTCATCTTCTAGGGTTAGGTTTTGGAATGTGAAGGGTTTTCCATTGTTTCTCAACAATAAATAGGCCTTCGAGCCTCATTGTAACACAGTTTTAGAACAGTTTAGAGACACGTAGCTGCGACATCTCTTCTCAGAGATAAGCTACCATTGCCCTAGATGGTTTATTTCCATTTTCTGGTTATAAGCATATTTCGGTATTTTCCATTAATGAAATGAAGAATTATTTCCGCTGCATCTTTGTGTATATGGTTATCCCTATATTTTATTTCGTTCCTGTTTAAATCCGGATCAGTTGTATCAGAGTGGTCTGCTTTTTCTCTGTTTTTCTTTGCATGTCCCCAACGAGGTTGGGATATAAGGAGTTAGGGATTGAACTGGTCGAACCTTTGCAAGACCATCCTCAAAAATCCCGACGGCCTCCCATGGTGGATGAGAAGAAAGACAAGGGAGCAAGAGATCCTATCAAAATCTTGCTCGAAGAAGCGCTCGAGTGGCAAAGGAACGCGATTATGGATAACTTTACGCAGATCCTTCAGCGACTACCCAGAGGCGACGCATCGGCTTCTAGCAGCTACTCTAGAAATGCCACGCCCTTTAAGGTACAATTTAATTTTGAAATCCCCATATTCGAGGGTCAGATAGACGCAGATGCCGTAGATAAATGGTTAGAGGGTTATTTTTCTGTTCATGAATTTTTGAGTCGGGAAAAGATTGTTTTCGCTCTTCTCAAAGCAGCCCCCCACGTCAAGGACTGGTGGGAAACCTACTGCAAGCAGAAGGATGAAACTACAGGCTCATTATTTTTAGACGCACCCACTTGGAATTCATTCCGGGATGCCATCAAGGAGCAGTACTATCCTATCAAAAGCTATGAGGACAAATACATCAAATGGAGCACGCTGCGGCAGGGACGGGACCAAGATGTGTCGGAGTTCACAAACATTTTTCATACCCTTCACACACAGTTGGATATCAAAGATTCTGAGCTGCATCTGGTACTCAAATACCGCGGTTGTCTACACAGATACATCCAGGAAGAGATGGAGTTCTTAAACATCTCCTCACTCGGCACAACATACTGATATGCTGTCAAAATCAAGCAAAAGTTCAAACAGAAGAAGCAAGACTTTGGATCTGCAAATCCGAAGCCCAAAGGACAAAGCCAAGGCGGGGTGACCCAAGACAACCCGTCGAAGCCGCAAGAAAAGAACAACACCATGAAGCCAAAGAAGCACATAGGAAAGTGGTGTGAGTTCCACAAGAGTCGCACTCATAACACAAGTGAGTGTCAGACCAAGCAGTCGTTGGTGGCTGAATTGAAGGCTTCTGAATCAGATGCATGTTTTGACCCTGAGCCAAAACCCGACAAGGGGAATGGCAAAGCGAAGCAGATCATTGATGCAGATCCCAGCGTCACTGGTTCCACTGCCAAGATCCAGAAGAATGAGCCCGAAGAGCCAGAGGAGGGGGAACGTCTTTTCCGCTCACAGATGTGGGTGAAGGGTTCGCCGCTGCAATTCATTGTAGACAGTGGCAACCAAAAGAACCTTATTTCAACAGAGGTCGTGAAGCGGTTGGGCCTATTGCCTACCCCACACCCGCAGCTGTACAATATCGGGTGGCTTCATGAAGGACAAGATCTCAAAGTTTGCCAGCAGTGTTGCCTTCCCTACAGCATCAAACCATTCACAAACAAGGTATTGTGTGATGTTACACCTCTGGATGTTTGTGATGTATTATTAGGCCAACCATACTTGTGGAGGCGACATGCTGTGTATGAGTCAAGGCCTCGTGTTGTCATTATTTCTGTGAGTAATTCATTATACAGGATACCAGAGGTAGCCCCACGTACTACCACCTCTTTGATCACTGCTAAGAAAGGCAGCAAGCTCATATCACAGACTAGGAAATTTATTTTCTGTCTGGTTCGCTCCCAAAGTAAGGGCAAGATCGTTGCTACATCCATGACCCCCGCAAAGGGCTCCTCCGCGCAGCAGCAACAGCAAAGGGATACGGTCATGATAGAACACAGGAACAACTTCTCCTCACCCACGGGGGTACCACATAAGTTTCAGGTGGGCGACAAAGTTTGGTTACATCTGCAGAAAGAATGCCTTACAAGAGGCCATCAAAAGCTCTGACCACTCTGACATGGTCCTTACACCAGTACTAAGGCTATGGGCAACAATGCTTTGAAGAACAACATTCCTCCATTCCTTCACTTGCACCGAGTGTTCAATGTGGACCATTGTCGACCATGCTTCCCACCATTTCTGGACACATCAGAGATTGCAAAACAGCTCACCAGCGACCCAGCTTAGCATAAGCTTCCTCATCTCAGGGAGGAACTCAATGGAATGGGGACCATTGCTTCCTAAGGGGGGAGGAATGATCTAGGTGGATGTTGGTGGCCACCCACCTATCCCATTTGGACCCCCACAATTGTCTCTTTCAACTTTTTCAGTTTCCTAAATTGTAGCACAGTTTACTATTTTT
>APFE030945106.1:16311-70934 GCA_000404065.3 Pinus taeda | reverse complement strand
TTAATCCTCAAAAAATAGTAAAACAATGAGGAAAATATGGACACCAATTGCTCTTTTATACTTCAAATCAATCAGCTTGCAATAGATTCAGCACACAAAGAATGGTGATATCTGGAAAACAGACTCCTCACTCAAAAATGAATTGAGAATTTAATTTCTAACAAAGCTACAAGCAATTTAGGCCTCAAAAAAGATATTTTCCTGTACCAGCCTTCAATCCAAGGGAACTTGTCCTCGCAACACTTCAATAAAAACCTCTGATATGAACAACCTTTAAGAAGATACACCAATTCGATCTTAGGGATCAAAGAAAGATTGACAATCATGCTCCACCAATTAGGGAAGGAAACCCTCGCACAATCATGCCTTTCCTTATAAAAACCAAGTTTATTTCGTTGAAATGTATATGCCTGGAAATGTTGGAGTTGAAATTGATGCTGGCTTGACAGGGTACCAACAATGATCAAGGAATATTCTTTAACCAATTGAGGTATGCCTTGAGGAAATTGATTATTTCAAGTATGCAATACAGGTTCAAATTTATGCCTCTGCACAATGCTCTGCTACAGGTACCGAACCATTGTGATATGCACAAGGACAAGAGATACGCTTAGCCCAAATAATACGAAGGAATTCTAGCCTTTAATCAAATCAAGTTCTTGAAAAGATGAAATGCAACCTCCAAATGGATTCCCGAGTTTACCAGTGATGAATCACACTAGAAAAATGCACACAAATTCCCTTCTGAAGGTAGAACACACTCCAAACAAATAACTGAAATAACAAACTATAGACAAGCCAGGTATTTGGTCTCTTTTGAAAATGAGTATGAGACATGTACACCAGGGATTCAATCCTTCTCCTATAAATAGAACTGGGAATGAATTTTTCAATCCCTCTATGATTTAATCAGTTTTCTCCAGCTATAGAATTGCAACCCAAGGAGTAAATGTCTCCCACGCACAAGCAAACAAGGGTACAATGCCCAACCAAGAACTATGACCTCCACAGATCCTTCAAATTCCAACGTAGGATTTATTTGATCTGTCTCTTCCTCTATCAGTGCGCACGGGCTCATGCACCAGATCACCTTTTTGTATTCAAACACACCTCGGTCCTTAGCACTACATTCACATCAACTGAGTATTACACTTTAATTCTATTGAATGCAACCAATCACATACTCTATCTCTAACCACAGTGTTAGAGATCCATGGATATAGTTTGGCCTGCGCTGAGAAACTTGGATAGACATTGTGTGCTTCAGGGATTATATGAGGCGTACACGGGAAATGGAGATTGAAGAGTATCGCCACAGAGAACAAGGGATAGAATTGTGTCGGCCCGAGTATCTCTTTTAGAGCTCCGCAGGCAGAGGAAAAGGGATAAAATTGTGTTGGCCCCTGAGTATCTCTTTTTAGAGCTAAAACCCAGGGGCGATGATGAAACAAAGAAGTTGATTGGAAGGCGAGATGAACACAGTGAGACTAGGGAGCCATTGTAAATACCGTGACCGCCCCATGAACTGGGGATGGCCGAGAGCCAATCCAATTGCGATGCATACATTCCAGCGTCCAAACAACATCGTATCGAGATGAATGTAGGCGTGCCGAGAGAGTGAATGCATGGCCAGATATCTGATGATTGTCAGTCCATGTATAAACAGCGTTTCAAAAACCATGTGTCAAACATATTGGAATTCACAGCTCATCAGTTCATACAAATGCTATCCCGCCAATACCCAGGTATATTCATACGGAGCCTGTCAAACAACGTTTTTAATACCGCATACCAGACAGCGTTGTTGCCATGTCAGGCAGCGTTTCAAACAGACAGCGTTGTTGCCATGTCAGGCAGCGTTACCAAAACAAACAGTGTTTCAGGCGTTCTTTGTCAGGCAGATTCTAAGTAGAAGAGAGGGTATGGCATCAATTCTGGTAACGGTGGACAGAGCAGGAGTGCAGCGTTTAGACCTGGCAGCGGCTGTGGAGGGGGGTAGGATTTTATATATGGAATATGGCAGAGCGCAGGTACAACGCAGGGATGGCAGAATTAATGGAGCGTTACAGAAGACTAGGCCAGCACTATTCAAGGCAACTCAGATCAGTTGCTTAGGGAAAACAAGCCACACATCATGGCTCTGATACCATGTTAAACACACATGGTGAGCGAGAACAAATAGTAAAGATAAAACATGCAGTACATTTTTTATTCACAAATGATGTATATTTATGGTACATTATGTGACCGTTGGGATTCACATCCCAAGGTCTCTTGCACTGCTTTGTCCATTCGGCTTCCACACTAACCATTTAGGATTAGGTGTCCAACATGAACAACTTTTTCTAGCATTGTAAGTAAATTGTCTAAGCATTGGTTTTCCCATTATTATTCTCACTTAAGAATCATCTAGCCTTTTTACTGTGGCGTATTGCAAGAATTAAGGTTGATTCCTAGTTGCTACTCCTTTTCTCTTTCAGGTCTTCACTTTTGTTATATGGTTCACAAGAGCTAAATCCTTGTCATCAAATGGATTTCTTAGATAGTATAGACTTTATAGAACTATTTCTATATTATTAATATGATTAAGAAAATTAGTTTTTTTGTGCTAAAATTCCTTTATCATAATATATTAAAGGTGCTTGAGGATTTGTCAAATTATTTGCAAGTCTAAACATGGGTTTTTGAGTGTTTTTATGTAATTTTTATGTGCAAATGAACATAAACAAATGACTAAACAACAACATATAACAAAGATAAACATCACCATAAACAGTATCACATCAACACATGATAAAGGAGTTCACCCTTCCTAGGCTACATCTCCTTGGTCTAGCTTCCAATGGCTTGGTCGTCTCTATTATGCTAAAAAGTGTGAATACATCAGTTTACAATGCTCAAAATTCTCTTGAACTTGTTTCAATGGCTCCAGAATGCCCAAAAATGCCTGTTAAGCCTCTTTTTGCTCCTGATTTGGTAAAAAATTGAAGAAGTTATTGCCTTTCCCAATATTCTGCTAATCGCATCGCAAATTCCCCAAAATCCGGCACCATCCTACAATTTCGCCCCCAAAACGTGCTAACGGAGCAACAATTTCACTGAAAACCAAACGAAATTGTCGGACACTTTAAATGTCAGCTAATGCATTTTTTCCAAAAATTGTGGCCATGAGGGGGGCCACATACCCAAGACTAAGGCCAACGGCTTGCCCCCGCCAGTCGGGCCCCCACTCCTCCTTCGCGGGTGGTCGTGTGCAGTGGTGTATCCAAGGGTTGGCCCCCACATGGGCTGGCCCATTCCCCAAACAATGCGCACATGTAATTTAAATATAACCGCCACCATAGTCTAGTAAGATTCATGGTAATGGCACAATGGTAGGAGGCTTTGTTATGTGTTGTGAAGTCATGGGTTCGACCCCTGTTGCCTCCACCCAGACTCAACAATAATTTTGGTGGCCTCCCGGGCTACCATGTGGTGGCCTCTGGCTGGGCCACATGTCAGCCCATGGTTGCCACCATTCTAACCAATAAAAAACGCAAAATTTCAACCAATAAAAAGAAGCCACTTGTCATATTGTGATTCGTTGGAGAAAACCTGTTGACCAAGTGAAACTGCCACATACACCTACCCAGTGAGTGCCATGTCATCAGTATGGACTATTGACTGGGCTATCAATTTTTTTTTGAAAAACTCTCATGTTTGGGAAAGTGAACAAAACTCGTTTCTATGAGCATACAAAGTTTGTTTTGCGTGAAACGAGTTGCACTAGATTCAGGATGACGAGCACTACGCAATTGTCTAGGGTCCAAAATGATCCAACAACTTTGAATTTTGAGCTATTTTTTGAGCATGTTGATCATTCCTACCCACTGTAAGCCTTTTTGACCCCAAAAGATCACTTTCAGTTGTCTAGCAGGTGAGGGTATAGTTCCCTTACCTTTCCAGTCTCAATTCATTTGGCCTTTGAAGAATTTGTTCTCGTGAGCCCCACTCGAAGATAATCCACATTCCCTCATTTTGAAGACCTTATTCTTCTGTCAAGAATTGTGTCTTTCTATAGTTCATCAAGGTATTCAGAAGAAAAATATTCTATGGAAGGAATTTGGACATTTTCTCCTTGATCTTCAATCAAAGGAGGCTCATACAACCTTAAGTTATCAACATTAACAACAACATAAATTTGCATATATGAAGGAAAATCCACCCTGAAGGCATTGTTACCAATCTTTTTCAAAATTATGAATGGACCATATCTAATTGGTTTTAGTTTTTTACCTTCTCCTTGGAGCCTCTCTTTGCTAATTTGAAGCCAAACTTAACCACCAACTTGGAACTTGTGATCTACACGATGCTTGTCATTCCTTGATTTGTACTTGCCTTGGCTCTTTTCAAGCTATTCTTGAACTATTTGGTGTACCAATTGGATTTATTCAATGAATCTTCTTGATTTTTTTATGTAACTATGAACATCAATAGCAACATCTTTCCCAAAAATAAAATCCAAAGGAGACTTAGGCAAGTATCCCAACACATGCCACAGATGGCGATGTTTGAGTTGAAGAGTGCTTGGCCCAGTTGTAAGCATGATGAATATAGTGCAAATGTTCATCCCACAACTTAGTATGCTTTCTGCAATACCCACAAAGAAGATGTTGTTGGCATTATGATACAGGTGTTGTCCTTGATGACAATTCACATAGATGACAGTTCATAGTGCAACAGGTTAACAACAAAGGATTACAGATCAGACTCCAAAGATTGAAGAAAGAGAAGTATACGCTGGTTCATTTTGTCTAAGTAGCATGTACACGCAGGTCCATAGAACAAAAATAGTGTATACATATACATGCACTCTCACAAGAGGAAAAGCGCGTACAGGTTGGAAAAACAAGGAAATTCGTCGAGCAAAGAATATCAGGGGTCAATACCATGGTATTAGCCCACAACATTGAGCGGAGTAATGACTATTTGATCCCCCCCAAGAATACCATGGGTACTAAGTGGCTTTGGTCCGAGGTATTGACAAAGGATCTAATTATATAAGGAGGAGAAGATAAAAGGGCTAGTTGTGTGCAAGTATTGAATATCTTATGAAGTGTTAGATCAAATATGCAGGTTATGGGTTTCTGATGCTTTGCTTGATCTGAACTGAGGATGCACCTATGTGGTTGATGATGGATGATGGATTGGGATCATAAGGCCTAAAATGAATTATAATTATGTGGTTTGATCGTGGATGTCTAGATCTAAATACTAACGCGTGTTTTATTCTGTAAATGTTATGATCTGGGTATGATTGAAGTCTGGAATAGTTGTGAAGTTTCAAGTTATTATTTGCAGATATATATGCTGGTATGCTTTGGTAAAATCCCGTATACACGTTGGTTCGGCACATTAAAGTAGCATATACAATATGAAATATGATATTTGAAGTTGCAGTTGGTTCTGGTTGTTGTTGCAGAGTTCTAGGTTCAGCTCTATGTTCTAGTGACTTTGTTTTGGTGACAGTGTTTTGAATGTTCAGATTTATTGATTGTGATTTGCTTCAGTGATGATGGGTTTTTAGTAATTGGTTGTATTGCAGTGGTGATTGATTTGAGCTTCAATGTTGCTGATGAGTCCAGTATGAAAATTGGATGAAATGAGACCTTCAGATTGTGGTGTTGTGTTCCAGGAGTATCCAGTCTAAAAATTTATGAAACATGGTCCCTGGAGGAAGAGAGAAGGTCGTAGCCTTTTGTAGGTTGGCGCCTGCGTATTGCTAAACATGTCAATTACTACAAGAGCCAGGGGGTTGGAGCTCCCTTCCATTAGCAATTGGAAAATGAGTGAAGGTTGGAGCCTTCTGTAGGTCGACGCCTACATACTAGTAAAGGGATCAGCTAGTACAAGAGCCAGGGGGCTAGAGCTCCCTTCCAGTAGCAGCTGGAAAATGAGTGGATGTTGGAGCCTTCTATAGGTTGATGCCTATGTACTAGTAAACAAATCGACTAGTACAAGATCGAGGGGGTTGGAGCTCCCTTCCAGTAGCAGCTGGAAAACGAGTGAAGGTTGGAGCCTTCTGTAGTTCAGCGCCTACGTACTAGTAAACGGATTGGCTAGTACAAGAGCTTGGGGGTTGTAGCTACCTTCCAGTAGAAGCTGGAGAATGAGAGAAGGTTGTAGCCTTCTAAAGGTGGGTGCCTACATACTAGTATGAGTCTGCACCAGTACAATATTGTAAAATGGTTTTTCTTGTATTAAAAGAAGACAACAACAAGTGGTTTTTTGTCCCGCATTGGGTTTCCACCTTAATTCTTGGTGTTCATGTGTGTTTCTTAGCTGTGATGGTTTATTCTATTATTATTGCACATGGTTATTGTTTAAATGGTTAATAAAGTATTGATGCATTGATTAAATATCAACATATGATGAATTAACTGAACACAAGTTCATTAAATATACGTTGGTTGCCTTAAAGACAGTTGCATGCACACGTGAGTTCCCTTCATTGAAGTAGCATATATAAATCAGAGAATGAAAATAAAAAGTTATTGATTTAATAAATACTGATTCACCCCCCCAGTATTATTCCAACAATTGGTATCAGAGCAGGTCCTTTGGTAGAAGCTTGATTGCTTGAAGGAGATTCATAGAAACAATGGAAAAGAAGCTAAAGAAAAAAACACCTAAGAAGAAGAAGACATCTCAAAGGAACAATAACAACAAGAGAGACAATTGGCCATTAGGTGGAAGCAAGTATTTAGATTTAGAATCACCTCAGATTGAAAAAGAATAAGCAAAAGAAGTATCAGGTACAAATTTTTGGTATTCTGGTGATACTTTTCTCTATTCATGCAATGTTGAAGATATTGAAAGTGATAGTGAAAGAAATATAGAGGCAGAAGTTAAAAGACTCACAGATAAAATTAGATATCAACAAGATCTACTTAACAAAAGGGAGAGTGCCTTCAGAGAAGAAGTTACCAGATTACAATCTCAGTTGGAGGAAGGAAGCGGTATAAGGAAAAGGAAGATCAATGTCAAAAGTTGCAGGATGAAGTGATATCATTAAGAAATGAATTAAATGAAAAGAGTACAATAATCAAGAGACTTAAATATAGATCTAGTTACTATGAAAGTCTTGAAGCTAAGATCATATCTCTAAAAGAAGATCCTGAAAATGAAGAACTACCTCAAGCAGATGAAGAACAAGAAAATGAGATTCCCAAATTAAGGCAACGAGTGGAAGAAGGAAAAAAGGCTGAAGAAATCATGAAGAAGCAATATCTGGAAAAGGAAGAGCAATATCAGGTTGAGGTAACTATCTTAAAAGGTAAATTAGAAGAAAAGGATAAACTGTTATGATTTCAAGATAGTACTAAGATTTTGGATAATATTCTTAGTAGTCAAAGGTCTTCTACCATCAAAATTGGTCTTGGTTTTCATGAAATTGTTGAAGGTGAATCTAGCTCACAAGATGAGGCAAGGAAATCTAATGAAAATTGTGAAATGATCAACAAGGAGATAAGAGGTCAACAACCAAGGAAAGAAAGTCTTTAAAGAAAATAATTTACTCCTAACTATGGAAGTGATAGTCGGTTATTTCCTCTGATGAATAATGTTGAATGTTTTGTATGTCATAATTTTGGACATGTTGCAGCCAGATGTAGAAGTAGAATGGTTCAAGCTAATAACCATCACATAGAAAGATCATCAGCTTCCAGGTACTTTAAGGGATATTGTTTTTCTTGCAATATGTTTGGTCACAAAGCCATTTACTACTATAGAGGGAATATGAAACATATAAGATGTTATGCTTGTAACAAGTTTGGGCATATAGCAAAAGAATGCAGGAGCAAATTTTGGCCAATAGACCAAAAGGAGAAAACATCATCACACGCCAAGGTATGGAAGAAGAAGGAAGTACAACGATAAATATGTGGCACAACACAATATGCATACATAACAGACTCAGGGGGAGCTGAAAGTGTGAAACTTCAGTGTTCTAAATATCATACACAATTATCATGAAGACAAGTCACGTATATACGCAAGTTCGAAGCTGCACAGTCGCGTATATGTTGGTTTGAAGAAGAAGTAGTGGGATAGACTCAGGAAAAGGGTTCTAATATGGCTCAGTCAATTATCAATTATCTTTTCTGTTCTGATTGATGATGATTACAATATGTTGAGGATAAGTAGAAGTTCTTTTGGCCCTCATAAGTTTTTAATAACTTGATGAATAACTAGTTGATGATGATGCCTTGATGATTCTTACTGATATTTGCAATGATCAAATCTAACAGTGAACAATTGACACAGGTGCAGGGGGAGCATATCTTTCTAATAATGCATTGTTGATATTATATTAGAAGATCTTGGTACATGATGATACTTATATTGCTTATAGTTGTTTGATTCAGGTGACTCTTTTGATGATACACATATACAGGTTGTTGATCTTAATGCTGTTGACAGATACTTATGGTGCAGGTCATATATGTTGTATGATAGTTGCTGATGAATATCATGGTCTTGTTTAGATCTTTGGTCCTTGTTATAAATGTCATGTATATCATTTGATGTAAAGGTCATGTAAATACCTAATTTGTAACCCCACTATGCATGGGAAGGATGATGTAATAAATTTTATTTCAGTCATTGATAAACATTTGGTATATCCCCACTTGGTTGGGTGGATGAGTCAAATTTGGTGTATCCCCATTTGGTTGGGTGATTGATGTATGTATGAGTCACTTCTCTTAGGGAAGTCATACTCACTTAGTTGAGTTATAGAGTCTTGTTATTCTTTTGAAAAATATCTTTGCAGACTCTGCATGTGCTCAGGGGGAGCATGGACAACATAATGCATCTCTAAGGGGGAGAATATCTTGGTCCGCCCTTTGCCCTTGATGTCAAAGGCAGAGAGTATCTTGGTGTTGTGGTTTCCATCAAGTCCAAAGGGGGAGATCGTTGGCATTATGATACAGGTGTTGTCTTTAATGGCAACTCACATAGACGACAGTTCACAGTGCAACAGGCTAAGAACAAAGGGTTACAAATCAAACTCTGGAGATTGAAGAAAGAGAAGTATACGCTGGTTCATTTTGTCTAAGTAGTGTGTACATGCAGGTCCACAGAACGAAAAGAGCATATACATATACACGCACTCTCACAAGAGGAAAAGCACATACATGTTGGAAAAACAAGTAAATTCAAGAGCAAAGAATACCAGGGGTCAATACCATGGTATTATCCCACAATATTGAGAAAAGTAATGAATATTTGATCCCACCCAAGAATACCATAGGTACTAAGTGGCTTTGGTCCGAGGTATTGACAAAGGATCTAAGTATATAAGGAGTAGAAGATCAAAGGGCTAGTTGTGTGCAAGTATTGAATATCTTATGAAGTGTTAGATCAAATATGTAGGTTATGGGTTTCTGATCCTTTGCTTGATCTGAACTAAGGATGCACCTATGTGGTTGATGATGGATGATGGATCGAGATCATAAGGCCTGAAATGAATTATCATTATGTGGTTTGATCATGGATAGTCTAGATCTGAATACAAATGTATGTTTTATTCTGCAAATGTTATGATCTGGGTATGACTGAAGTCTGGAATAATTGTGAAGTTTTAAGTTAGTATTCACAGATCTATACACTGGTATGCTTTGGTAAAAGCATGTATACATGCTAGCTTGGCACGTCAAAGTAGTGTATACAATATGAAATATGATATTTGAAGTTGCAATTGGTTCTGGTTGTTGTTGCAGGGTTCTGCGTTCAACTCTGTGTTATGGTGACAATGTTCTGAATATTCAGATTGATTGATTGTGATTTGCTTCAATGATGATGGGTTTTCAGTAATTGGTTGTATTGCAATGGTGATTGATTTTTAGCTTCAATGTTACTAATGGGTCCAGTATGAAAATTGGTTGAAACGAGGTCTTCAGATTGTGGTGTTGTGTTCAAGGAGTATCCAGTTTGAAAATTTATGAAACGTGGTCCTTGGAGGAAGAGAGAAGGTTGTAGCCTTCTGTAGACTAGCGCCTACATACTAGTAAACATATCAGCCAGTACAAGAGCTAGCGGGTTGGATCTCCCTTCCAGTAGTAGCTGGAAAATGAGTGAAGGTTGGAGCCTTCTATAGGTCGACACCTAAGTACTAGTAAATAGATCGGCTAGTACAAGAGCCAGGGGGTTGGAGCTCCCTTCCAATAGCAACTAGAAAATGAGTGAAGGTTGGAACCTTCTATAGGTCGGTGCCTACGTACTAGTAAACAGATTGGCTAGTACAAGAGTCAGGAGGTTGGAGCTCCGTTCCAGTAGTAGCTAGAAAACAAGTGAAGGTTGGAGCCTTCTGTAGGTCGGCACCTACGTACTAGTAAACGGATCGGATAGTACAAGAGCTTGGGGGTTGTAGCTCCCTTCTAGTAGAAATTGGAGAACGAGAGAATGTTGTAGCCTTCTGTGGGTGGGTTCCTGCATACTGGTATGAGTTTGCATTAGTACAAGATTGTAAACAGGTTTTTCTTATATTAAAATAAGACAACAATAGGTGGTTTTTGTCTCGCATTGGTTTTCCACCTTAATTCTTAGTGTTCATTTGTGTTGTTTATCTGTGATGGTTTATTCTGTTATTATTGCACATTGTTATTGTTTAAATGGTTAATAAAGTACTAATGCATTGATTAAAGATCAACATATGATGAATTAATTGAATCACAAGTTCACTGGATATACGTTGGTTGTCTTAAAGACAGTTGCGTGCACACACAAGTTCCCTTCATTGAAGTAGCATATATAAATCAGAGTATGAAAATAAAAAGTTATTGATTTGATAAATCCTGATTCACCCCCCCCCCCCCCCTCTCAGTATTATTCCCAACAGATGTATCACTATCATGTTCACCACCTCTGTTTGACCATCAGTTTGCGGATCAAATGTTGTGCTCTTTTTCAATTTGGTGTCAATGAATCCCCATAAGCTTGACCAAAAATTCCCAAAAAAAGTGAGAATCTCGATCACTAACAATGGATGTGGGAAATCCAAAATGCACCCATACATTCTGAAAGAATAACTGAGCAGTTTTTTCCGCTGTAATTTTCTTTTTACATGGCATCAATATACACATTTTGCTAAACCTATCCACAACTACACACAAATAATCATGACTTATTTTTTACAATGGAAGACATCCTACAAAATCCATAGAAACACTCTCCCACGATCGTGAAGGAATCGAAAGTGGTGTGTACAATCCTAACTTCCTATTTCTAGGCTTACTGACTACACATAATGAACATCCTTTAATAAAACATGACACACTTCACAAATTTTTCCAGGGCTTAATTTTTTTTCGAGTCAGAAAAAAGAATTAGATCCATTCTTTCATTTTCATGGTTCATATAATAATTCTGATAGAGATGCGATAAATTTTACTTATGCATCCTCTTACCCCGAAGAGAGGAATCCCTTCCTTTTGGGAGGACTCCTGGGAACGAATCCAGCGGAGACGGGGCCTGTAGCTCAGAGGATTAGAGCACGTGGCTCAAGCATACGAGGCCAATAACAACACCTATGTAGATGTGCCACCATCTTACTTACATCGAAATGACCAGCAATAGGAGAAGTATGCGCCTCTCTTATGATATTGAATCTTTCTCCTTGTGGAATACAAAGCTTGCCAAGATGGTACAACAAGCTATCATGCAAATGATAATCCAATTCCTCTACTTGGTTACCTTGACTCAAGCTTGCATAAACATCGTAAAAGACATTGTCTAATGCATATTTCTCAATACAACTTTCATGAAAAACAAAATTATGCTTGAGTAAAGTAGTTTCACTAATAATAGGCCTAGAAAGCATATCAACAACTTTAATGTAGATACCCTTCTTATACCTTATTACCAAGTGGAATTGTTGAATAAAACCCATCCATCGAAAGTGCCTGGATTCCTGCAACTTTGATTGAGATTGCAAGTATTGCAATGGTTGATGATCAATGTGAATGATTGTTTCCTTCCCCATCAAGTAGTGTTTCCACTTTTTCACACTTTGCACCAATGCATAGAATTCCTTGTCATATACAGGATAATTAATCAATGCACCATTGAAAGTTTCCAAATGAAAACATATAGGCTTACCATGTTGCATGAGGACTGCTCTCATGGCATAGTCACTAGCATTAGTCTAGATCTAAAATGATTGTCTTAAGTCTGGAAGTGCAAGTATTGGAGTTGAACTGATCTTTTCCTTCAATGCATCAAATGCCTTTTGATGCTTGCCTTCCCACTGAAAAACCTTTTTCACACTTGTCAATGCATGCAAAGGAGCTGCTATAGAAGAAAAGTTAGCAATGAATTTCCTCCAATATTGGGTTGCTCCCAAAAAAATTCTTACCTCAGTAATTTTCTTGGGCCTTGGCCAATTCAAAATAATATCAACCTTGGAGGGCTATTTTCAAGTCACCTCCTCCAACAATATGACCCAGGTAAACTAAAGAAGTTTTTCCAAATTCACACTTTGACATATTTAGATACAAATATTCTTTATTTAAGACATCAAGTACTTTTCTCATATGCATGACATGTTCATCACAGGATTTATTGAAAATTAAGATGTCATCTAAGTAAACTATAACAAGCTCATCAAGAAATTTCCTCAACACATCATTCATCACACGCATGAAGGTAGCAGGAGCATTACATAAACCAAAAGGCATAACTAGCCATTCAAACAAACCTTGTTTTGTTTTGAATGTTGTCTTCCAAATGTCTCCTTCAGCAATTCTAATTTGATGGTAGACACTCCTTAAGTCCAACTTAGTAAAATACTTTGCATCTTTCAATTGATCAAGTAAATCATCTATTCTAGGTAGTGGGTAATGGTTCTTTACCGTAATCTAGTTCAATGCACAAAAGTCCACACACATGCACCATGTTCCATCCTTCTTTGGCACCAAAACAATTGGTGAACCACATGGAAAAGAAGATGGCCCGATGATCCCTTTATCCAACAACTCTTGAATTTTCTTTTTAATTTCTGCACTTTCCATCACTGACCTATTGTATATGCCAATGTTAGGAAGAGGACTATCTTGCTGCATCTGTATTTCATATTGGATTCCTCTCTTGGGAGGTGATCCCTTTGGTTCCTTAAACATCTCATCATATTAGTTAACAACATCAAGCAATTCAAATTTCGATGTTGAAATATGGCAATAAGAATATTCCAATTTAATTTGTCCTTGCACTAAATTGTGAATTAAAATCGAATTTAGTCTTAACATCTACTTGCAAATAATTAATTAATTTATTTTAAATTGATTAGTTGGGGAAATTCAAGTTAGAAATCTTTCTGAAGTCATGCAAGAGTTATCCCTTAAATTAAGGAGATAAGATTGAATTATATTTGAATTGTAATTAGTTAACTCAGTTTACTAAGTTAAGTCCAGTTAAATTAGTTCTAAACTGTTTGAGGAACTAATAGTGAGTTAACAGTCAGTTGATGCATTAATGCACTCAGCTAGTGCTACTCCAATTAACTGAAGATTCCCTCATCAGAAACTCATGCATGCCTATTCTGAGAAAGACCCAGTTGAGATAAATGTTAAAGGATAGTGTACTATCAGTTGCATGTGTTTTCTCATGGAGAAAATTCATGCATGAAGTCAAGGATTCATCCTTGAGGATTGCGCAGTTTTGAAGGATTTGGTTTTCCACTTGGTAAAAGGCTAATCATCGACAAGGAACAACGCAAGGAAATAGGAGCTTGGAGGGCAGAGAGGAAGGTTGGAGAGAAGCCAAGATTACTTGTGAGCATCTATGAAGATTGTACTGAGAGCTGGTAGTTGTGAGAGCTAAGGCTTTGTATAATTCCTATGTATTTCCACCATGTATGATAATACAATAGTGTGGGGTTTTTAGTTGATGCTTTCCCAAAAGTATTTTCATGTGTATTATGCCATTGATTCTTCTTCTTCTGGTTATATTGTTAAGATCAATATTTAAGATTCCGCAAATTGATAGTAGAAGTAGGTTATAGTATTCTGCTTTGATTTATATTGCATTATCGGGTTAACCTATCATAGATTTTCTACATAGTATCGGAGCTGTGAGCAGTATACTGAGAAGAGAATTCAAAGTTTGAAGTTAGGGGTTGTAGGTGCAAATAAAATTCATATCATACTTCAAGGTTGGCCAATTGCATTCTATGGCTTGAGACTCGAGTATGCCTTGGAAGGTAGCTCAAATTACATAGCATGGAAAGATATAATGGAGGCTATATTAGAAGACAATGGCTTGAAGGAATTAATTGATCAATAAATCCCAAAGCCGGCTTAAACTAATGCACAAGAGTTAGTTGAGTGGAAGAAGTGTGTGGCAAAGGCGAGACGGATCATCCTTGAGGGAGTTCAAGACCATATTGTCTCGAGTCTCCATGGGAAGGATACTCCATTTTCAATGTGGAAGACATTAAAGGACCTCTACCAGAACAGTAGCAACCAGAGGAAATTGGTGCTCAAGGATAAGCTTTGAAGAATCAAAATGGAGAAGGGCGATACTATTTCCACATATCTGAACAAGCTCACCACCTGCAGAGATGAGCTTGGCAGTGTGGGAACAACTACTGCCAATGATGATATGGTGAGCCTCACCCTCCTTGGCCTGTTGGAATAGCTACTAGGACTCTGTGAATGGAAGGGAGAAACTGCCAGATTGGGAACGACTATGGTCGGATCTTATGCAGGAGGAGATCAAGAGGAGCACATGAGATGGTTATTCATCCAAGAATGATGATGAAGAAAATCTGGCCTTAGAAAGTAAGGCAAGGAAAGGGAAGGGGAAGGCTTACCATTTCAAATCAAATTCTTCTTATGGAGGGAAGAAGGGTGACATGTCTAAAGTAAGATGCTTTGATTGTCACAAGCTGGGACATAATGCGACTAATTTCCCATCGAAGAAGTCCAAGAAGGAATCCTCAGAAGGATAGGAAGGTGAGGCATTAGCCTCTCAATTCGAAATGGACTTTACCCTCATCGCATGGATGGTGTCATCGATGATGGGTTGTGTTTGGTATCTTCACAGTGGAGCCTCATTCCACATGACTAGTGATAAAAATTTATTCAGTTCCTTAGAGGAGAAAGACCTCAATATGCGCATAGAGATGGGTGACGATGGAAGGTATAGTGTTTCAGGAGTGGGCACAGTTACTTTTCAGAGGGAGCATGAAGCTCCTCTCACCTTGACAAATGTGATGTATGTGTCTAGACTGAAGAATAACTTGGTATCGGTCACGATGTTGGAGGACAAAGGCTTTGGATGTTGTCTTCAGTAAAAGAAAGGTGTTCCTAAGACACATAGCCACGGGTCAGACCAAGAGGATAGGGATTCAGGTGAAGAATCTCTATAAACTAGAGGTAGATGATTGTGCAGCATTGAGTATGAAAGCAGAATTGGTGCAAAGCCAAGACATTGGTGAGTTGTGGCATAGGCGGTAGGGCCATTTGCATCATGGGGCTTTGAAGATATTACAGCATATATCTATAGGACTTCCCAAAGATAAACTTGAGCAAGTTGACACATGAAAAGGTTGTACCTTGGGAAAGTACACCAAGTCTTCCTTTCATGATCGAGACAGCCGAGCAAAGGCTATCTTAGAGCGAGTTCATATTGATTTGTGTGGACCATTCTTGATGACATCCACAGCAAAGCAAAGGTATTATGTGATTTTCATTAATGACTATTATCGTAAATGATGGATTTATATCATGTAGAAGAAGGACCAAACTTTCACAAAGTTTTGTGAGTTCAAAGCTTTGGTCAAGAAAGAGTCAGGGAAGAAGATCAAGGCCTTGAGAAGCAATAACAGTGGAGAATATGTCTCTAAGGAGTTTAAGGACTTCTGTGTAGTGAATGGAATTAAACGAGAGTTGACGGCACCTCATAACCCACAGCAGAATGGGGTGGCCGAGAGGAAGAACATAACTATTGTAGGGAAGCATGGGCAATGCTACATGACCATGGCCTACCACTTCACTTGTGGGCTGAGACATGCAACACAACAGTCTATTTGTAGAATAGAAGCCTGCATCACATACTTGGGATGAAAACACCAGAGGAAGCTTTCTCTAGTAAGAGACCAAATGTGGGTCACTTCAGGATCTTTGGCTCATCGGTATATTTCCATGTGACAAACGATGCACGGAAGAAGCTTGAGCCGGCAGTAGAGTTGGGGATATTTGTGGAGTACATTAATACACCTCACAACTATCGGGTGTACTTGCCTACTAGTCGGAGGATAGTGGTTCGCAGAGATCTCAAGTTTGATGAGAAGAAGGCCATGCAAGTTTCCCTTGAGAGGGAGCTCCAACTACAGGCTGTGGAGGAACTGTTCGTTCCTTAGGAGGATGAGCCTCAGACTGATGCAGAGAATTTTCATGCAGAGGTTCTAGGAGTGGATACATCCACTCAAGCATAATCTTCTAGAGATGGATGGATGCGCACAAGAGAAGCTGACAGATTGTTGGAGGATGCTAGAGAGAATGTGGGAGCACCATCTTCTCAGCGCAGATAGAGGAGGTCACCTGAGAGGTACACTGGATACATGGCCCTTGCTGGGGAATGTGTTGAGACCGGGCCATCTTCCCTTGAGGAAGCAGTGGAGTAGCCGATTTGGGTTAATGTTATGGTGGAGGAGTATGACTCCATAGTCCGTAACAACCATAACATTAACATTCAATCTTGAGTTTGAGACCGGAGAACAAGTCAGTTGTGAGTTCTCGTTGGCTTTACAAGGTAAGGCAAGCTTCTGATGTAGTGCGGAGAAGCATAAGGCAAGATTTGTTGCCCGTGTCTTTTCACAAGTCGAGAGGATCATGTTGCTGCATTATATTTCGATAGAGGAGCAAGATGTTGACATTTTTTCATAGCATTGTCAAAGTATAAATTCAAGTTCCATAGAGACAGGATCGGGATGGCAGATAATCCCTTTCTTGTTGAGAGGAAGTGTTGAAATATGGAAACAATAGTATTCCAATTTAATTTGTCCTTGAATTACATTGTGAATTAAAATCAAATTTAGTCTTAACAGCTACTTGGAAATAATTAATTAATTTATTTTAAATTAATTAGTTGGAGAAATTCAAGTTAGAAGTTTTTCTGAAGTCATGCAAGAGTTATCCCTTAAATTAAGGAGATAAGATTGAGTTATATTTGAGTTGTAATTAGTTAACTCGGTTTACTGAATTAAGTTTAGTTAAATTAGTTCCAAACTATTCGAGGAACTAATAGTGAGTTAACAGTCAATTGATGCATTAATGCACTCAACTAGTGCTACTCCAGTTAACTGGAGATTCCTTCATTAGAAACTCATGCATGTCTATTATGAGAAAGACCCAGTTGAGATAAATGTTCAAGGGAAGTGTACTATGAGTTGCATTTGTTTTCTCATGGAGAAAACTCATGCATGCAGTCAAGGATTCATCCTTGAGGATTGCACAATTTTGAAGGATTTGGTTTTCCACTTGGTAAAAGGCTAATCATCCACAAGGAACAACGCAACGAAATAGGCGCTTGGAGGGTAGAGAGGAAGGCTAGAGAGAAGCCAATATTGCATTTGAGCATATGTGAGGATTGTATTGAGAGCTAGTAGCTGTGAGAGCTAAGGCTTTGTATAATTCCTACGTATTTCCACCATGTATGATAATACAATAGTGTGGGGTTTTTAGCTGAGGCTTTCCCCAAAGTATTTTCATGTGTATTGCGCCAGTGATTCTTCTTCTTTTGGTTATATTGTTCAGCTCGATATTTAAGCTTCCGCAAATTGATAGTAGAAGTAGGTTATAGTATTCTACTTTGATTTATATTGCATTATCGAGTTAACCTACACAGATTTTCTACATGGTATCAGAGGTAGATTTGTAGAAATCTCTACATTCAATCTTGAGTCACAACCTTGAAAAGCTTCATTATCAACATCATGCTTGGGTTTGATCATTAGAAGCACAAATTTTTTTCTTGAATTCACTACTCTTTTCATCTGCTCCACATTAACAAGTGAAATATTTAGTTTCTTGCTATGAGCTCTCACAATATATTCTACTCCATCTTTGAACAAATGGCATTTTTTTTCATGTATATGGAATATAGCTTTTATGTCATATAGATATGGGTTTCCCAAAACTATACCACATATGTCTAATGGCACAACATCAAGCTCCACTTCATTTATGAAATTTGTAGTAATGGCGAATTTCAGTTTACACTTTCTAGTTACCTGCAATTGTGCATTGTCACACACCCATCCATGTGCATATGGTTTATGATGTGGAATGGTTTCCAAGTTTAAAATTTTGACAATGTTTTCAGAGATAAGATTGGCTTGAGAGCCACTACTGAAAAGTGTATCAATTTTTCTATGTTTTGAGATCACCCTTACGTGAAAAAGTTATATCCTCTTCTTTTCATTTGGAGTTTCATTATGTGAATTTGAAGTACTAGTGCTATAAATGGATTCTTTTCCCTTTATAGGCATGGCTGTAATTTTAGTTTCATCACCCGAATTGGATCCCAAATCCTGTTGAGTGGTTGCATTTGTCTTTTGTTTTCCCTTGTTGTTGAATTTCTTTGGTTTCATTTCGGGATGAAGCATCCAACAATGAGCTTTATCGTGACCCTCTTTGGAATAATGCTTGCATGTTAATTTATCTACTTTCTTCTTGATAGATGCAATTTTCTTTCCCTTCCCACTGAAACCCTTTTCTTTTCCTTTACCCTTAAATGGATTTTCACTACCCTCTTCTGGAGTGTTTTTCCCTCTTGCCTCAAGATGAGTGGCTTGCACACACACCTCATTTGGATTATTGGGATTAAACATAAGGATAATATGCTTAAGGTAACTATATAATCCCCCTATGTACTTCAACAATGTGTCTTGTGATTGCAAATCTATACCTAACATTAGAGACCTTTTTCTGAATTCTTGGGTGTAATCTTGCACATTTTGACATTTAAGTTGTCTAAAGTCCTGCCAATTCATGATGGCTTTCTTCATATAAGCTAGAGGGTAGAAATGTATTTTAATTGCAACAATGAAATCAGACCAAGGAATTGAGATCTTGCCATGTTTTTTTATCTCCTCTTGTGTGTTTGATTCCCACCATACTAATGTTGCACCCTCCATCCTCAAGGAGGCTAGTTGAATATTTATGTCATCCTATTGAAGGTTTTGAATTCTGCAATAGACCTCCAACTAACGAATCAAATTATCAAGCTTCTCTGCATTCACTTCACCATTATACATGGGCAGTTCAAATTTAACATCAAGTTTTAATAAGGGTGATTTACCAGTTCCTTTTGAGGTATGTTGATGAGTACGAGTAAGGGTTGTGTTAGTGTATGAGGGTGAAGATGCCTATGAAGAAGAATATGATGAAGATGGTGGATAGGGTGGAGGTTTACCTCAATTTCCATTACCTCCTCCTCCTGAAGAACCTCCTCCTTTGGGAGGTTTGGAGCTTTCACCCTGTAGTTTGGTATTCCTCTCTTCATAGAGGACCTTCACCATCTCTGTCATATCAAAGAAATGCTTCCTAAATATATTCTCATCCTCTATCACTATAGACTCTACTTCATGAGACATGCTCACTGGAGTCTCAACAACAACTTGAGGAAGAACTGGTGATGGAGATTGTGACAACCTTTCCCTCCTTCCCTTTGACCCAACTTCAGGTGTTTCAACTAGCTTCCATCCTCCTATTTTGAGTTTCAACCTTGTAAGCATGGCATTCACTTGGAAATAGTTAAATCCTTCTTGCACAAATAAAACCAAGAGCTCTGATACCAAAATTGATCTGATTAAGAAAATTAGTTTTATTGTGCTAAAATTCATTTATCAGAATATATTAAAGGTGCTTGAGAATTTATGAAATTATTTGCAAGTTTAAACATGGGTTTTTGAGTGTTTTTATGTAATTTTTATGGGAAAATTAACATAAACAAATGACTGAACAATAGCATATAACAAGCATAAACATCACCATAAACAATATCAAAGTATCACATGATAAAGGAGTTCACCCCTCTTGGGCTACGTCTCGTTGGTCCAACTTCTAATGGCTTAGCCCTCCCTATTATGCTCAAAAGTGTGAATAGATTAGTTTACAATGCTCAGACTGCTCTGAAACATTTTCCAAACATGGGTTTTTGAGTGTTTTTATGTAATTTTTATGTGCAAATTAACATAAACAAATGACTGAACAATAGCATATAACAGACATAAACATCACCATAAATAATATCAAAGTAGCACATGATAAAGGAGTTCACCCCTCTTTGGCTACGTCTCCTTGGTCCAACTTCTAATGGTTTAGCCCTCCCTATTATGCTCAAAAGTGTGAATGCATCAGTTTACAATGCTCAGAATGCTCTGAGACATGTTCCAAACATGGTTTTTTTAGTGTTTTTATGTAATTTTTATGTGCAAATTAACATAAACAAATGACTTAACAATATCATATAAGAGACATAAACATCACCATAAACAATATCAAAGTAGCACATGATAAAGGAGTTCACCCCTCTTGGGCTATGTCTCCTTGGTCCAACTTCTAATGGCTTATCCCTCCCTATTATGCTCAAAAGTTTGAATACATCAGTTTAGAATGCTCAGAATGCTCTGAAACATGTTCTAATGCCTCCAGAATGCCCAAAAATGCTTGTGTAGCCTATTTTTGCTCCTAATTTGGTAAGAAACTGAAGAAGTTATGGCCTTTCCCAATTTTCTGCTAATTGCACCACAAATTCCCCAAAATTCGGCACCATCCTACAATTTGGCCCCCAAAATGGGCTAACGAAGCAAGAATTTCACCAAAAACCGGGCGAAATTATCATACACTTTAAATGTCTGCTAACACCTTTTTTCCGAAAATTCTGGCCATGTGGGGGGCCACATGTCCATGGCTAAGGCAACGGCCCGCCCCCACCAGCCGAGCCCCCAGCCCTCCTTTGTAGGTGGTCATGCGCAGTGGTGTATCAAACGGCTCACACCCACGCTGGTTGGCCCTTTTCCCAAATAACGCGCAGATGTAATTTAAATATAACCCGCCACCACAGTCTATTAAGACTCATGGTATTGGCGCAATGGTAGGAGGCTTTGTTATGTGTTGTGAAGTCACGGGTTTGACCCCCGTTGCCTCTGCCCAGACTCAATAATAATTTTGGTGGCCTCTTGTGCTGCCACGTGGCAGCCTCCGGCTGGGTCACATGTCAGCCCATGGTTGGCCACCATTCCAACCAATAAAAATGTGGAATTTAAACCAATACAAAGAAGCCACTTGTCACATTGTGATTCATCAGAGAAAACTTGTTGACCAAGTCAAACTACCACATACACCTGCCCAGTCAGCGCCACGTTAGTTGTACAAGATGTTGACTGTGTTGTCAATTTTTTTTGAAAAATTCCCCTATTAGGGAAAGTGAACAAAACTCGTTTCTAGGAGCATACAGAGTTCGTTTCACATGAAACAAGTTGCGTCAGATTCAAGATGAAGTGCACTATGCGGTCATCTAGGTTCCACACCAATCCAACTTTGAATTTTGAGCTATTTTTTGAGCACCTGGTCGTTCCTCCCATTGGAAGCCTTTTGGGCCCCAAAAGATCAGTGTCAGTTGTGCAGCAGGTGAGGGTACAATTCCCTCACCTTTTCAATATCGATTCATTTGGCCTTTGAAGGATTTGTTTCCTTGAGCCCCACTCGAAGATAATCCACATTCCCTCATTTTGAAGACCTTGTTCTTCTGCCAAGAATGGTGCCTTGTTGTAGTTCATCAAGGTATTCAGCAGAAAAATCCTCTTTTCAATCAAAGGAGGCTCATTCAACCTTAATTTCTCAACATTAACAACAACATAAATTTGCATTTATGAATGAAAATCCAAACTGAAGTCATTGTTACCAATATTTTCCAAAATTATGAATGGACATATCTAATCAGTTTCAGTTTTGTACTTTCTCCTTGTAGCCTCTCTTTGCTAATGTGAAGCCAAACTTCATCACCAACTTGGAAATTTTGATCTACCCGATGCTTTTCATGCCTTGCTTTGTACTTTCCTTCACTCTTTTCAAGTTGTTCTTGAAATCTTTGGTGTATCAATTGGATTTTTGCAATGAACCTTCTTGCTTTGTCTATGTCACTATGACCATCAATAGCAACATCTTTCCCAAAAATAAAATCCAAAGGAGACTTAGGCAAGTATCCCAAACATGCCACAAATGGCGATGTTTGAGTTGAAGAGTGCTTGGCCTGATTGTAAGCATGTTGAATATAGTGCAAATGTTCATCCCACAAATTAGGATTCTTGCTGCAATACCCACGAAGAAGATGTATCATTGTCATGTTCACCACCTTTGTTTGACCATCTGTTTGTGGATGAAATGTTGTACTCTTTTTCAATTTGGTATCAATGAATCCCCACAAGCTTAACCAAAAATTCCCAACAAAGAGAGAATCTTGATCACTAACAATGGATGTGGGAAATCCAAAATGCACCCATACATTCTAAAAGAATAACTAAGCAGTTTGTTCCGCTGTAATTTTCTTTTTACATGGCATCAAATACACATTTTATTGAACCTACCAACAACTACATACAAATAATCATGACTTATTTTTTACAATGGAAGACCTCCTACAAAATCCATAGAAACAGTTTCCCATGATCATGAAGGAATCAGAAGTGGTGTGTACAATCCTAACTTCCTATTGGTAGGCTTACTGACTGCACATTATGAACATTCTTTAATAAAACGTGACACATTTTCAAGCATACGATGCCAATAACAATACCTCTGTAGATGTGCCACCATCTTACTTACACCGAAATGACCAGCAATAAGAGAAGTATGTGCCTCTCTTATGATATCGACTCTTTCTCCCTGTGGAATACAAATCTTGCCAAGATGGTACAACAAGTTATCATGCAAATTATGATCCAATACCTCTACTTGGTTACCTTCACTCAAGCTTGCATAAACATATTGAAGGCCATTGTCTAATGTGTTAGTGTTTTTTACTCTTGTCAGTCACTGATGATCAAATATGTTCTTACAAGGTTTATGTTAGGGGTCTCAAAGTCAAATTTTATCATGTCACTAGGTTTTCAAAATAAAATTTGGTCACTCACTATTGTGTCTAGGTCAGTGCTACTCCCTTCAACATTCATGGTGTTAGGTTCCTATACCAATAGGAGTCATAATTTTGAATGATTGAGGTTAAGCTTTGTAATATTGTACATACCTTTGCTTTTTGCAAATGTTTTCCATATTAATAAAGTAAAAAATGTAAAGACGGTATGTCCTAAAAGAAAAATCAAAGGACAAAAGAATAAGAAAAAGGTCAAAAAATGAAAATATATGACCCCCCCAAAAAAAGAGACCATGAAAGTGTGCAAGTCAAAATGCCATTACTATTTACTTTTATGCATAATAATGATTATGTGCAGCTTGTTATTCATGCCACAATCCATGGTAATCAAACTGTTTAATCTTGATTAAACAATGCTTTGAATTTTATGTTTATAGTTAGAGAATACAATCTAACCAAACAGTTTAATCTTGGTAGATCATTAGATAGGAAGAGAAAATAAAAGAAGCTCATCAGTTTAATCTGGGCCCTTAGATGATAGAAAGTTAGAATTAGATAGTCTACTTTGTAAAAGAAACGGATTGATAAGGGTTTGCTAGCCTAAATGCACCCAAATAAAATGAAGAAAAAATGGTAGGGTAAGTAAATGGATACGTAGAAGAAAGGTTGCAGAAATATCAAGTGATTACACAAAAGCACTTATGTCATGTTTAAATACATCTTTCAAATGTGCATAAGCAATAAACAAAGCAAGGACAATGGTTTACAACTTGGTTTATTTAACACCCCCTCGGTCATTTCACCCCTCTACTTACTAAATTCCCATAAATAAGTTCTAAGTACTTAAATCCTTTAAGTCAAAGAGGCTCAGAGCATTTCTCTGACTTTTGGTGGGACCGGATCCTCAGCTTAATGACTTATAGACACAAGTGCTAGAATCCCCTTCATAAAATCCATCCCCCCTTCATTTCCCTAATAAAACCCCCTTTTCCTATGGTTAAAATCTTTTGCCTAGGAAAAGCAAACACAACTCCATGTAAATCTCGTTTCACCCAAAAACCCACAAAAAACCTTTTATCCTAAGTATTGAGCATATGCGCGCAAATATTACATGTTACATTACACTTAAGGGATATTACCCACTCCGCTCATTCACTCTATGTTAATTTTTAATTTTATTATATAATCCCCAAAATTCCATTATCCTGTATTAATTAATTCCTTTATATAATGACCCAACCCCTAGTTTAGTTATATATTATACACTTTACCCTATATCCCGACAAAATTTATTAATCCCAACATCTGACCCCCCCCCCGATCACCTAATCCTGTCATTAAGTAGCGCCTGATCTGCTAATCCAATGATTAAATCTTAAATTAATCCCATACTGTCGAAGATTAAAGTCCGGGCCCCCCTTAAGCCCAAGCTTTTATCTCTTGCTTGCTTCCCTCGCCTAATTGTTGTTAGATCAACTTCCCGCTCATCCAACGACCCAAAGCCATATCGGTCGCACCTGATGGCCGAACATTACCCACCCGATAAAGTGGTTTTCCCCCGACCCCCCGATGCCTACTTGTCAATCTATGGACTATATTGGGTGACCCCTCCCAAATACCACCTTCGCCACAAAAGTGGTGTGACGACCTCTAAACCACCACCCCGACACACACACCCCCCCCCCTTGCGCCAACCCATAAAACCACCTATTATCCATTAATATTAATTTTCGCGCCATATTCAAAAAGTTGTCTGTTACGCTTAAAACCTCGAAAACCTTAATTTTCCTGCCTTTCATCCATTTCACAGTTAAAACCGTTAAACCCTTCAGTGCCACCCTGAACCTCTGTAACATCATTTAACCTCCATTTACGTTCAGAACGTTGCCCCTACTCCTTCCCTGCAAACTTGTGTTTTCTTAATAATTGTTGAATTTTGCAGGTAATCCGCAGAAGACTAGACCTTGGATAAACAATTCTAATACTAGTTGCAGAACATGTTTACTCCAAGACTCAGCAGGAAACCTATTCAAAAAACCTGTATTCAGAAGAAAACACAATTATACAAGGAACAAAGAAGAAGACAATTACACACAGAGCCGAGAAGAAAACATTCATATAGAGCCTTGACTCTTAAAACAGAGGGACCATACAGAGTATGCAGTTAGAAGACAAAAAAATGAAACATATAGAAAGTTGATCAATATCCATTATCATATACTGATACATATAAAAAACTAAATGATTTACTGTTGAAATACACAGTAAAAAGTTAAAATGTACAGTAAACGTAAAAACACAGTAAAGGATATTGACAGGTCATCAAAGTAAAAGTGTATCAGATGAAGAGTATTAGTAGAAGTGTATCATATGAAATAGTATTAGTAAAAGTGTATCAGATTGAAAAATCAAAGTGAAAAAGATGAAATCATAACATAAATGGTACATTTTCCAAACATTTCTTATTTAAGCCATACTTTTGCAGAAACTAATGTGGCCAATCCAAGATGGATTTTGAGAAATTAGGGGAGATTTGTGTTCCCCAAAGGCCAATATGCAAAAACCTATCTCACATTTTACACAGGTATTACAAAAAGGGAGACAAATGTGTATCTTTAGAGCCTATTTTTCAAACTGTGCAAAGTCTTATTGTTGACATCTTTTTGCAGAAACTATTTTGAACATATGGAGATGAATTTTTGGAAACTGAGAGAGGTTTATATCAATGACATACCTATATACAATAACCTCTTTCACTTTTTACATATCTATCTCAGATTGATATATACAGAGGTATCACTGGACCCTAATTTTGCACAATTTCTGGGGCAGAATGCACAAAGGAAGGACTTAGTTAGTGACTTGGAAGCCTCATCATCAATTAAGAGTTGCTATCAAATTTGACTTTCTCTTCTTTGTCACCCTCAATCCATAAATATAGCTCCAAATAGATTCATTAGTTTTGATTGTCCTTTATTTAAGTTCTATTAATGTAAAACAGTTTGAGATATTTGTAAAACCAATCTTGATATTTTTTCAAGATATTTCAGTTTAGAATTTGTATAAATACTTCTTCATTTGAAGTATGTGGGTGGATTCTTATACATTTCTATAGACTTCTTTATGTAAAGACCGTAAAGCCATTGGAGCATTGACTGAACTAGTAAGCTGGATTAATGAATAAAGACCAGATATTTCCAAGGATTTATGTGTTGAGCGAAGTGTAGGCAAGTATTCTCTCACTTTTTTGTTATCTTATTTAAAGTTTTTCCATAATGTATATCTGAATCTAAATGCTATAACTAGAGTATTATCTCAGAATTTGTTTAATTACACTCTGTTTTAATAATTAGGCAAATATATGTTTTCTACCGATATCTAAGTTAAGGAATTCTTAATTGCTCCTTAGTTTAGGTTGTCTCTCTATAATCTATAACAAATTATTCTTAATTGCCCTTTGTTTCCGATTACCCTTTGTTCCTCTTTTCAATCCCAGTCTGAGAATTATTAATTGCTCTCTCACCCTAGTTAAAACCTTTTCACCCCTCTGGC
The DNA here is from genome assembly GCA_000404065.3 of Pinus taeda. Classification (NCBI taxonomy): domain Eukaryota; kingdom Viridiplantae; phylum Streptophyta; class Pinopsida; order Pinales; family Pinaceae; genus Pinus; species Pinus taeda. The sequence continues at coordinate 44,246 of APFE030945106.1, read as the reverse complement.
CCAAAGACCTACACTCTACTCTGCTATCTTGCCCTTTGAACATTCCCTTTAGTGAGTTGATCTAGTTATGTTTCCCTTCTGTTGACTCGATAGCCCAATGGTCTAGAGACATCATTCTATCCATCTATTTAAAGAACCCCACCACCCAATATTCAATACAAATCAAAAACCCCCTGATCATTCATAACTAGCCTAAAATTCAAACAAACAAAGCTAAATCATATAGAGAGAGCCCTCTATGAGCCTAGGTTGGCTAGAGCCTATGCCCAAAAGTTGGTTTGTGGTTACTTCAGTGATTTTTTTGTTTAACCTTGAGAAAGTAATGAGGGATAACATAGTGGCAACCATACTGGGGAAGACTAACATTTTCTTCAAAAATCTTTTACAAGTTTAGAACTGATCTATGATGGTGGACAGTGATCAAACACATAAAGGTTACAATCATCCACCTAGTGACTCCAAATCAATTTCACAATCAAGATTCCACTGGAGGAATAAACCTGAAAGAACAATATGAAAAGATCAAGCTTTTAACTTGGATTGTTATCCAAGACATTATGTTCTTTCTCATCAATAAAGTTTTTCAATGTATATTGTATTTTAGAGAAGATTTTAGATTAGTTTTTTATTATTTCCCTTTGAAAATTGTAGATATAAAGTCTCCTTACACATTTGAGCAACATTCTTCTAACTCTTATGAAGATCATTTTTCAATTGAGGAGCATCAAACAATCAAGACTAATCATACAATCCCTATACATATTCATGTACCTTATAAAATTCCTTATAGATATAAGCCACTCATCTTGCTTCCTACACTCCATGCTTTCCCTAACAATTATTACGAGTATCTCCCTAGTTTTGATAGAGAGAATGGTATCACTGCCCAAAAACATATTCAAGGTTTTGAGAATTATCTGGACTTATTTGAAATTGATGAAGATGATGTTATTATCTAGCTTTTTGCTCTTTCTTTGTAAAGTAAAGTAAAGAGTTGGTTCAAGAATTTACCTATTGCAAGCATCTCAATTTTCCAACAGTTTGTCAAAGTTTTCCTTGATAGATGGGTAATCAAAGTCAAACTTTTTGTGATCATAGAAGAATATAATCAATTAAAAAGACAACCAAATGAAACAATACAACAATTTTCTGACAGATTTAATCAAGTCTTTATTCATCACCATCAAATATAAGACCTCCTCCTAGTTTAGCTCTTTTGCATTATCCAAAAGAATTTGATCTAGAGATAGAATTTCAGTTAAAAGAAAGAAACCCCTCAACACTAGAACAAATGCAGAACATTGCAGTAGATGTAGAAGCTAATCTGCAAATTAGAAGAGAAAAGTTGAAAGAAGAAGTAAAGGAAAACAACATTGCATAGGTAAAACTCGACATTTTGGTAAGAAAGGTAGGGGAAAGGATAGAGAAGATCACCATGAAAGATAATTTTTTTGCTCAAAATTACCATGATACATTTATTTCACAAAAAGAAGAGATTGAGAGTCATGAACAAATTCCTGCTAATTCCAACTACCATAGATTAGAAGATAGATTTATAGAGCAATATGTGGAGAAGTAATCTGCTGATCTAATGTGTATGTTTGATGACATTACTTCTTTTAATGATTTTCCTAAATATGATCAGTATGATGATAATTATGTTCTTCAAACTCAAGACAACTTTATAGAACAACCAGAAACTAGTTTGGAGAATGAGTAGATTAAGTTTCAGCAAATCAAATATAGTGATCAGCCTATACATATCATATATGAGAATGGGAAAGGAAGTGCAGGAAGTTTGGTAATAAGTGAAGGTTCTTTGCCTCTTTGTTTTGCTTCATTTCAGTTTATCAGAGAAAAATCTAAATAAATAAAAAATCAACAGTGTTTAGGTATTGACATTAACAACAAAGAAGACAATAAAATTCCTAATCAAGATCCTTCAGTTTCACAATTACAATTGTCAAATTTCATTGAAACACCTAATCAAATAATAGAGGAAAGTTCTATACCACTATGTTTTGAATCATTTCAATTTTTAAAGGAAATGTGGTATGAAATCTCTAAATAAAAGGATGAGCAGTTTGTAGAAATTTGTGAAGTCCCATTCGAACCTATGAGTAATAAGTTGCAACAATCCTTTTGAGTTTTTCATGATCCCATAACTGATGGGTTGGATAGTGAATGCAATCATAATTGTTCTTCATTAACTAACAATCAGATTCAAGATCAAGATGATAAAGTTTTCATCAGTCAAACATTTCAATCAAAAGAAATACCATCACAAAGCTTGTTTGAAAATATGCAGGGTGATAAAGGTGAAAGTGATATTTCAGTTCATGGCCTAGAGGCCATCCACAATAGATGTACAGTTGCTTAAATCAATTCAAAAATAGTGTATATATTTTGGAAGATCCTTTTGTATAGTTCTTAGAGTCCACAAAGGAAATCAAGTATTTCCTTATCTTCTCGTTAGTTGACAATGTTACAACTGGGTTTAGAATCTCAGTTTTAATCACAAATAAGCAAAAGCAAAAAAATTCACCAATGTATATGATGCTTGAATGGTTGCATTGGTTGTTTCATTTTACCTAACAAGCAGTTGGACGACTGATTAGAGTAAGTAGGTAGGATTTCAGTTTGAATAAATTCAATTTTTCAGTGGCAAGTTTATGTTAGATCAGATTTCAGTTTGCAGAAAAGGGTGTATTTTCAGTTCAAGAGTTTTAGCCACAAAGATTATACAACAAATCATATACAGGTTTGGGATTGGCCCAATGGATCAGGCTACTAGTCAACGGTGTTCTTGACATTTCACAAGGAGATGCCATCCCCATGTGGAGCCACTGTTAGGTTCTTATACCAATAGGAGTCATAATTTTGAATGACTGAGGTTAAGCCTTGTAATATTGTACATACCTTTGCTTTCTTCAAATGTTTTCCATATAAATAAATTAAAAAATGTAAAGAGGGTATGTCCTAAAAGAAAATCGAAGGACAAAAGAATAATAAAAGGTCAAAAAATGAAAATATATGAACCCCAAAAAAAAAAAGAGGCCATGAAAGTGTGCAAGTCAAAATGCCACTACTATTTACTTTTATGCATAATAATGATTGTGTGCAGCTTGTTATTCATGCCACAATCCATGGTAATCAAAGTGTTTAATCTTGATTAAACAGTGCTTTGAATTTTATGTTTATAGTTAGAGAATACAATCTAACCAAACAGTTTAATCTTGGCAAATCATTAGATAAGTAGAGAAAATAAAAGGAGCTCATCAGTTTAATCTGAGCCCTTGGATGATATAAGGTTAGAATTAGATAGTCTACTTCGTAAAAGAAAAGGATTGATAAGGGTTTTGCTAGCCTAAATGCACCCAAATGAAATGAGGAAAAAATGGTAGGGTAAGTAAATGGGTAAGTAGAAGAAAGGTTGTAGAAATATCAAGTGATTACACAAAAGCAGTTATGCCATGTTTAAATACAGCTTTCAAATGTGCATAAGCAGTAAACAAAGCAAGGACAACGGTTTACAACTTGGTTTATTTAACATCCCCTCGGTCATTTCACCCCTCTACTTACTAATTTCCCATAAATAAGTTCTAAGTACTTAATCCTTTAAGTCAAAGAGGCTCAGAGCATTTCTCTGTCTTTTGGTGGGACCGGACCCTCGACTTAATGACTTATAGACACAAGTGCTAGAATCCCATTCATAAAATCCATTCCTGCTTAATTTCCCTAATAAAACCCCCTTTTCGTATGGTTAAACTTTTTTGCCTAGGAAAAGAAAAAACAACTCCATGTAAATCCCTCTTCACCCAAAAACCCACAAAAAACCTTTTATCCTAAGTATTAAGCATATGTGCACAAATATTACATGTTACATTACGCTTAAGGGATATTACCCACTCCGCTCATTCACTTCATGTTAATTTTTAATTTTACTATATAATCCCCAAACTTCCATTATCCTATATTAATTAATTCCTTTATATAAATAACCCAACCCCTAGTTTAGTTATAAACTATACAATTTACCCTATATCCCGACAAAATTTATTAATCTCGACATCTAACCCCTCCCGATCGCCTAATCCTGTCATTAAGAAGTGCCCAATATGCTAATCTCGTGATCAAATCTTAAATTAATCCCATACCGCCAAAGATTAAAGCCTGGGCCCCCCTTAAGCCCAAGCTTTTATCTCTCACTCACTTCCCTCACTTGACTGTCGTTAGATCAACTTCCTGCCCATCCAACGACTCAAAGCCATATCGTCTGCGCCCGATGGCCGAACATTACCCACCCGATAAAGTGGTTTTCCCTGACCCCTCGATGGCTATGTCTCAAGCTATGAACTATATTGGGTGACCCCTCCCAAATATCACCTTCGCCACAAAAGCAGGTGGTACGACTCTAAACCACACCCACCGCCGCCCCCCCCCCGCCCACCCACCAACCTGTAAAACCACCTATTATCCATTAATATGAATTTTCGCACCATATTCAAAAAGTTTTTCGTTATGCTTAAAACCCGAAAAACCTTCGTTTTCGTGCCTTTCGCCCATTTCATAGTTAAAACTGTTAAATCCTTCAGTGCCACCCTGAACCTCTGTAACATCATTTAACCTCCATTTACGTTCAGAACGTTGCCCCAACTCCTTCCCTGTGAACCTGTGTTTTCTTAATAATTGTTGAATTTTGCAGGTAATCTGCAGAAGACTAGACCTTGGATAAACAATTCTGATACTAGTCGCAGAACATGTTTACTCCAAGACTCGGGAAGAAACCTATTCAGAAAACCTGTATTCACAAGAAGAACACAATTATACAAGGAACAGAGAAGAAGACAAGTGCACACAGAGTCGAGAAGAAAACATTCGTATAAAGCCTTGAATGTTAAAACAGAGGGACCATATAGAGAATGCAGCTAGAAGACAAATAAATGAAACATACATAAAGTTGATCAATATCCATTACCATATGTTGATACATATAAAAAACTAAATGATCTACTGTTGAAATACACAGTAAAAAGTTAAAATGTACAGTAAAAGTAAAAACACAGTAAAGGATATTAATAGGTCATCAAAGTAAAAGTGTATCAGATGAAAGTGTATCAGTAAAAGTGTATTAGATTGAAAAATCAAAGTGAAAAAAGATGAAATCAGAATAGAAATGGCACATTTTCCAGAAATTTCTTGTTTAAGCCATACTTTTGCATAAACTAGTTTGTCCAATCCAAGATGGATTTTGAGAAACGTTTTGTGTTCCCCAAAGGCCAATATACAAAAACCTATCTCACTTTTTTACACAGGTATTACAAAAAGGGAGATAAATGCATATCTTTAGAGCCTATTTTTCGGACTGTGCAAAGTCTTATTGTTGACATCTTTTTACAGAAGCTATTTTGAACATATGGAGATGAATTTTTGGAAACTGAGAGAGGTTTATCTCAATAACATACTTATCTACAATAACCTCTTTCACTTTTTACATATCTATCTCAGATTGAGATATACAAAGGTATCACTGGACCCTAATTTTACAGAATTTCTAGGGCAGAATGCACAAAGGAAGGACTTAGTTAGTGACTTGGAAGCTTCATCATCAATTAAGAGTTGCTATCAAATTTGAATTTTTCTTCTTTGTCACCCTCAATCCATAAATATAGTACCAAAAAGATTCAGTAGTTTTGAGTGTCCCTTATTTAAGTTCTATTAATGTAAAACAATTTGAGATATTTGTAAAACCAATCTTGATATTTTTTCAAGATATTTCAGTTTAGAATTTGTATAAATACTTCTTCATTTGAAGTATGTGGGTGGATTCTTATACATTTATATAGAATTCCTACTCTAAAGACTGTAAAGCCATTGGAGCATTGACTGAACCAACAAGCTGGATTAACGAATAAAGACCAGATATTTCCAAGGATTCATGTGTTGAGTGAAGTGTAGACAAGTATTCTCTCACGTTTTTGTTATCTTCTTTAAATTTTTTCCTTAATGTATATCTGAATCTAAATTCTATAACTGGAGTATTATCTCAGAATTTGTTTAATTACGCTCTATTTTAACAGTTAGGCAGATACATGTTTTCTACTGATATTTAAGTTAAGAAATTCTTAATTGCTCCTTAGTTTAGGTTGTCTCTCTATAATCTATAGCAAAGGATGCTTAATTTCCCTTTATTTCCGATCACCCTTTGTTCCTCGTTTAAATCTCGGTCTGAGAATTCTTAATTGCTCTCTTACCCTGGTTAAAACCTTTTCACCCCTTCTGGCCCAAAGACCTGCACTCTACTCTGCTATCTTGCCCTCTGAACATTCCCTTTAGTGAGTTGATCTAGTTATGTTTCCCTTCTGTTGACTCCATAGCCCAATGGTCTAGAGACATCAATCTATCCATCTGTTTAAAGAAACCCACCACCCAATCTTCAATGCAAATCAAAAAACCCCTGAACATTCATAACTAGCCTAAAATTCAAACAAACAAAGCTAAATCATATAGAGAGAGCCCTCTCTAAGCCTAGGTTGGCTAGAGCCTATGCCCAAAAGTTGGTTTGTGGTTACCTCAGTGATTTCTTTCTTTAACCTTGAGAAAATACTGAGTGATAACACATGGTTATTATTCTTCATCATGGTCATGTCATTTTTCAAGTGTTACATGTCAAGGATCAGTCAAATTATCATATAGGTCTTGGTCTAGGTCATCATCATGTCAGTTTCAAGCTTATAGCCATGTTTATGATCTTGAATCCACATATAAAGGGAGTTATCATGTTAGGAAGCAAATGGAATAAAGGTAAAGGTATCATTTCAGTTCATAAGGATATTGTTGCAACCACATCACATCTGGTCTTAAGATGAAGTATGATGTCATGCCATGACATATGCCAAAAAGTGAATTTGACTCTCATAAAGAACCATACAAGCATTTTTTTCACCCAATCCATTGGCATTGAGCACTAACTCGCCAATAAAAACCATTTTAGCACATTCAACATCAGTGGACACTCTCAAAAGGTGATTGGCACCCTCTCGAGGCCCTTACATTGCGTTTTTGGTGGGTGAGCTTCATTTTCCAAATTGCAAGTAAAAATACCTATCCCATACACACTCTACCCTTACTCACATCCAAATACACTTCCCACAACTCTTACACCCCCTATCCCATCATTTCCATAATTCCTACAGTAAACCCTAACTCCTATGTTGCGTTTTGGGTAGATTTAGGGCTAAAACTGTGTTTTAATTCCCTATAGTAAACACCACATTATTTTTGTCATTTTCCACCTCTATAGGATTTTTAATACATATATCTACCTCCCAAAATTTTCCTACTCACACATTTTCTCCATAACCCCTTCATCCATCACCTGAACATACTAATCCCTATCCCCTGCTCCCTCATAACACTCTATTTTTCCCCTTTCTTTCACTAGGGTTTTGCTTTGAAATTGTAAAAAATGGAGCGAGAAAAAAAGGCATACAAAAAAGCAAGTCAAAACAAGGAGACAAAGAACAAGAGGTCTCAAGAGGCAAAAAGAGCCAGGGAGTGAGCCATCTCCTCCACTAGGTCAAAGGGACATTGTGACAAATCATTTGCTACACATAGGGACAAGTTTTCTTCAAAATACGCTTCTAAGCTAATGAAGATGAATTTTACAAAAGTGAAAGTGATTTTTGTTAAACACAGAAGAAGGAACAAAAACCTCCTTCATTTTATTCACAAGTGTTATGTTTTTGGATAAATTTCCAAAATACAATTGTTATGGGAGAGTTGCTCAGTATTTAGTGACCAACTACAAACTTGGATTCCAAACAAATGAGAAATTATTTTTTAACATTGGAGGAGATTTTTGTTACTAAGATGCAATGATACAAAAACCTCTCTCACTTTTCACACAGGTATTAGGGATTGGGAGATAATATTTCCTCATTTCAGCCTATTTGTCTGACTGTGCAATGTTCTGTTTTAGTCACCTTTTTGCAGAGCAAATTGCGGTCAATCCAAGATGAATCTTGGAAGACAAGATGGCATTATGGTTCAAAACATGCCAAAGAACAAAAAATTCTATCATATTTTCAAAACTATTTATGGTTATAGAGATATAGCTCCACCTTTCAGCCCTATTTTCGCAAAAAATTGGCAATTTTTGGCACAGTCACCCTACCAAAAGCGTAGCGTGGGCCACGTTGCGCTTTTTCTGGAGAACTCCAAATGGAAAAAAAATCTACAAGGTTGGATAGATTTTGACCCCTACATCAATGTTGGACACCTGGAATCCCAGGTCATCAACCCTTACAGGGTCAAAATGGCCAAAAACCACCTAAAAAACACCTTTTTTCCCTGTTTTTGGAGGCCACACTACGCTTTTTGACCAGTCTTAGCTGAAGTCACTTTTGAGGAGATATACTTCATCATTTTCAGTGCTAGAGGGATCTATGGATAACTATAGAGAAAGATATTTCCAATGAGATATCATGAGCTCAATTTGGAGTTCAGGAAGGCCTCCAAAAGTGTCCTGCAATCTCACGCTGCACTTTTCCTCTTCCACACTGTGCTTTTTCCAGATTCGCTACGCTTTTTCTAGGAGGCTGGTTTTCTTCATCAATTTGACCTAGTTTGACCTTTTACCTACGTAAATGATGTAATTTATTAATCCTAATGTAAATATGATGTTATAGTAGGTAATTAGTCTCGTTAAGTTGTTTTTATGTAAACTTAGGCCTCATTAAAGAAGAAAAACTCAAGTCAAAGTCTAAATGAAGAGTTTGTATTCAACCTTCTCAGTCTCAGCTGTTGGTTAAGATATTCATGGGAATTGTTCCACGACTCATGGATTCGACCCTTGAGGATAGGGAAACTGTTTATTTTGTTCTATATGTATTATTTTCTCAATCAAAGAGAGGGGTTGGACATCTGAGGAGAGAACTCTTGTAGTTTGTGCTTGAGAATTTTCAGGAGATCAAAGGAGCAGTTCGAGCGATTATCTAGGAATTTATGTGCAATGAGTTTGTGATGTTGTATTTTCTCTGTTATAGTTTTATATGAAATATATTCATCTTCTCTTTCCATTCATCAGTTCTTCACTGGTTTTCCTTAAAGTTTATACGCATAATTCTTTGCACAAAGCTCTGTTTTGATGGGAATATCATTATGTGATATTTTCTTTCTTGCTTAATGAATTCATGATGTACATGATCATTAAGACCTCTTGTTTCTTCTGAACAGTACACTACACTACACTAACAAACCCTAAGCCATCACAAAACTATTGCTACCTTGCTCCTTTATATCTTTGATGTTGTTACCCTTTTGATCCTTTGACCTAGTTACCTAGTTCTCATCCCTTCTCTAGCATCAAAACCTTAAACTTTCAAAATTTTCCTGAGCCTATAATATCTAGCCTAAACTCGTTCGATATTGCAGACAATTCTTTGGTTGTGATCTCATAGAGAGAGCCCTCTCTGGTTTGGTAGGGCTAGCTACTAAGCTAAAAGCTTGGTTTGTGGTTACCTCTCTCGGTTCCTCTCAGCTTGGGACATTGTGGAGGATAACATAATGCATATTGCTCAATATAACTTTCATGAAAAACAAAATTATGCTTGAGTAAAGTAGTTTCACTAATAATAGGCCTAGAAAGCATATCGACAACTTTATTGTAGATACATTTCTTATACCTTATTACCAAGAGGAATTGTTCAAAAAAACCCATCCATCAGAAGTGCCTGAATTTTTGCAAATTTGATTGAGATTGCAAGTATTGCAATGGTTGATGATCAATGTGGATGATTGTTTCCTTACCCATCAAGTAGTGTTTCCACTTTTTCACACGTTTCACCAATGCATATGTCAATTCCCTGTCATATGTAGGATAATTAATCAATGCACCATTGAAAGTTTCTGAATGAAAACAAATAGGCTTACCATGTTTCATGAGGACTGCACCCATGGCGTAGTCACTAGTATCATTCTGGATCTCAAACGATTGTCTCCAGTTTGGAAGTGTAAGTACTAGAGCTGAACTGATGTTTTCCTTCAATGCATCAAAGGTATTTTGATGTTTGCCTCCCCATTGAAAAACCTTTTTCACACTTGTCAATGCATGCAAAGGAGTTGCTATAGAAGAAAAGTTAGCAATGAATTTCCTCCAATATTGGGATGCTACAAAAAAACTTCTTACCTCAATAATTATATTGGGCCATTGCCAATTCAAAATCACATCGACCTTGGAAGGATCTATTTTCAACTCACCTCCTCCAACAATATGACCCAAGTAAACTAAAGAAGTTTTTCCAAACTCACACTTTGACATCTTTAGATACAATTGTTCTTTCTTTAAGACATCAAGTACTTTTCTCACATGCATGATATGTTCATCATGAGATTTACTGAAAATTAAGATGTCATCGAAGTAGACTATAACAAACTCATCAAGAAATTTCCTCAACACATCATTCATCACCCACATGAAGGTAACAGGAGCATTACATAAACCAAAAGGCATAACTAGCCATTCAAACAAACCTTGTTTTGTTTTGAATTTTGTCTTCCAAATGTTTCCTTCAACAATTCTAATGTGATGGTAGCCACTCCTTAAGTCCAACTTAGTAAAATACTTTGCATATTTCAATTGATCAAGTAAATCATCTATTCTAGGTAGTGGGTAACGGTTCTTTACCGTAATATTGTTCAATGCATGAAAGTCCACACACATTCACCATGTTCCATCCTTATTTGGCACCAAAACAATATGTGAACCACATGGCGAAGAATATGGCCTGAAGATCCCTTTATCCAAAAACTCTTGAATTTTCTTTTTTAATTTATGCACTTTCCATCACTGACATCTTGTAAAAGCCAGTGTTAGGAAGAGGACTATCTTGCTGCAATTGTATCTCATGTTGGATTCCTCTCTTGGGATGTAATCCCTTTGGTTCCTGAAACATCTCATCATATTGGTTGACAACATCGACCAATTCATATTTCAATCTTGAATCACAACCTTGAAAAGCTTCATTATCAACATCATTCTTGGGTTTGTTCATTAGAAGCACAAAATTTTTGCTTGAATTCACTACTCTTTTCATCTACCCCGCATTAACAAGTGAAATATTTAGTTTCTTGCTATGAGCTCTCACAATATATTCTAATCCATCTTTGAACAAATAGTATTTGTTTTCATGTCTATGGAAGATAGCTTTTTTGTCATATAGATACGTTTGCCCAAACCTATACCACATATGTCTAATGGCACAACATCAAGCTCCACTTCATTTATGAAATTTGTAGTAATGGCGAATTTCAGTTTACACTTTCTAGTTACCTGTAATTGTGCATTGTCACACACCCATCCAAGTGGATATGGTTTATGATTTGGAATGATTTCCAAGTTTAAACTTTGACAATGTTTTCAGAGATAAGATTGGCTTGAGAGCAATTGTCGAAAAGTGTATCAATTTCGCTATGTTTTGAGATCACCCTTATGTGAAAAAGTTTTATCCTCTTCTTTTCATTTGGAGTTTCATTATGTAAATTTGAAGTACTATTTCTAGCAATGGTTTCTTTTCCTTTTATGAATTCTTGGGTGTAATCTTGCACATTTTGACCTTTACGTTGTCTAAAGTTCTGCCAATCCATGATGGCTTTCTGCATATAAGTTAGAGAGTAGAATTGTCTTTTTAATTGTAGCAATGAAATCATACCAAGAAATTGAGATTTTACTGTGTTTTTTTATCTTCTCTTGTGTCTTTGATTCCCACCATACTAATGTTGCACCCTCTATCCTCAAGGAGTCTAATTGAATATTTATGTTGTCCTCTTGAAGGTTTTGAATTTTGTAATAGACCTCCAACTGATGAATCCAATTATCAAGCTTCTTTGCATTCACTTCACCATTATACATGGGCAGTTCAAATTTAACATCAAGTTTTAATAAGGTTGATTTACCAGTTCCTTTTGAGGTATGTTGATGAGTATGAGTAAGTGTTGTGTTAGTGGAAGAGGGTGAAGATTCCTGTGAAGAAGAAGATGAAGCATATGGTAGAGAGGGTGGAGGTTTACCTCCTCCTCTTGAAGAACCTTCTCATTTGGGAGGTTTGGAGCTTTCACACTGTACTCTGATATTCCTTTCTTCATAGGGGACTTCACCATCTCTTTCATATCACAGAAAGCCTTCCTAAATACCTTCTCATCCTCTATCATTGTAGGCTCTCCTTCATGATACATGCTCACCGGAGTGTCAACTTCAACTTGAGGAAGAACCGGTGATGGAGATTGTGGAAACCTTTCCCTCCTTCCCCTTGACCCAACTTCATGGCTTTCAACCAACTTCCCTTCTCCTCTTTTGAGTTTCCACCTTGTAAGCATGACATTCACTTGCAAATAGTTAAATCCTTCTTGCACAAATAAAACCAAGAGCTTTGATACCAAACTTGATCTGATTAATAAAAAAAAAATTGTTGTGCTAAAATTCCTTTATCGAAATATATTAAAGGTGTTTGAGGATTTATGAAATTATTTGGAAGTTTAAACATGGGTTTTTGAGTGTTTTTATGTAATTTTTATGTGCAATTTAACATAAACAAATGACTGAATAACAACATATAACAGACATAAACATCACCATAAATAATATCACAGCAGCACATGATAAAGAAGTTCACCCCTCCTAGGCTACGTCTCTTTGGTCCAGCTTCCAATGGCTTAGCCCTCTCTATTATGCTCAAAAGTATGAACACATTAGTTTTCAATGCTCATAATGCTCTTAAACATGTTCCAATGGCTGCAAAATGCCCAAAAATTGCCTGTGTAACCTCTTTTTGCTCCTGATTTGGTAAAAAAATGAAGAAGTTATGGCCTTTCCCAATTTGCTACTATTCACACCGCAAATTCCCCAAAATCCGGCATCAACCTACAATTTCACCGAAAACCGGGTGAAATTGTCAGACACTTTAAATGTCCACTATCACTTGTTTTCCAAAAATTGTGGCCACGTGGGGGGCTACGTGCTCGAAGCTAAGGCCAACAGCCCGCCCCGTCATCCGGCCCCCACTCCTCCTCTGCGAGTGGTCGTGTGTGGTGTTGTTTTCAAGGTCTGGGCCCCACACGGGCTGGCTTGTTCCCCAAATAGCATGCACGTGTAATTTAAATATAACCCACCACCATAGTCTATTAAGACTCATGGTAATGGAACAATGGTAGGAGGCTTTGTTATGTGTTGTGAAGTCATGGGTTGGACCCCCGTTGCCTCTGCCTAGACTCAACAATAATTTTGGTGGCCTCCTAGGCTGCCACGTGGCAGCCTCCAGCTAGGCCACGTGTCAGCCCATGGTTGGCCACCATTCCAACCAATAAAAAAAATGTGAAATTTCGACCAGTAAAAATAAGCCACTTGTCACATTGTGATTCACCGGAGAAAAATTGTTGTCCAAGTCAAACTACCACATACACCTGCCCAGTCAGCGCCACTTCCGCAGTACAGATTGCTGACTAGGCTGTCAATTTTTTTTTAAATCGCCTATTTGGGAAAGTGAATAGAGCTCGTTTCTGGGAGCATATGGAGTTTGTTTCACACGAAACGAGCTGCAATGGATTCAGGATGACAAGCACTACGCATTCGTCTAAGTTCCACACTGATCCAACAACTTTGAATTTTGAGCTATTTTTTTAGCACCTGATCAATTATTTAAGTTTTTTCAAAGAACTATTCAAGAATGCATCTCTAGTGTGATCACTTAGCTTTGAGTTTTAAGCCCAAGATTGCAAGGTGTATCTCTTTTCATGTCTATGGCTTTTAATTGAAATAACTTTAAAGTTCTTTCAAAATACATGCCATGATTTCTGTCTTTACTCAAAATGACTAATATTTCCGCTTACATTCAAGCTTGAAAATCTATGAAAATTATAATTATTGAATGTTAAAATTTATTCGATTTTTCCATTCATATTAACTACATTTTTCAGACTTTTTGAGGTCTAGTCATATCTTAGTATTCTTCCTTTATTTACTTTTGAATGTGTAATTACTTATAATAGAGGAGCACCATCTATAAAAATTAAGGGGAGGAGCTATTCCCTCAAATGTTAACTCTGATATTTGGCCAATCCCATTGATCAACAATTATTTGCGACCTATTGATGCCTAGAAATTTCCAAGCCAATAATGGGGGGATCACCAGGTCGAGGCCCCAATTTTCTTTTTTTTTTTCTTTTTTTTTGGGATGGTGAATTTGATTGATATGTGGGCCTGGTTGCCACTGAATGAATTTCACCTCGGAAGGAGATATTATATTATGATGTCCTAAAACTAAATGCAACCTAGATTAATATTCATACAACAAAAGGGAATATATAATTGCTAACCTAAGACTAACTCTCCTAACCTATCATGACCAAGAGAGGGAACAATCCCAATCTCAACCAAGAGCAAGGTGAAAGAACTTGGATTGAATCTAAGATTAAGATGATCCAAAAAATTAGAAATAGTTCATATGGATCACAATAATTGAAACACGTGCACATATGATTATCCAAATAAATGGTTACGAGAATCACATAAACACATAAGTAGATTCAAATATTAATAAATGAATTCAAGAGTTGTTGAATTTCTAGTGCAATCAAGTATAGTATAATTTTTCACTGTTGATAACTCCTAATGATATAATCGATCTTTTCTTAGAATTAAACTTATTAAGTAGTTATACATGAAAAAATTCAACGATATACTTTCATTAATAGAGCAATATATATCATAATAAACAGTAAACAAGAGACACTAGAAATTAGGCTCACAACCAGGGAAAAACCCACAAGGGGAAAACCCAACCAATATTTCCTTATGAGAGAGAGAATTCAGTTCATCAATAGTACATCAAAATATTCCAACAAGATTCCAAAATTCTGACCTTAACAACATCCAAGTCAAACTAGTCAAAGGAGTGAGAATCTGGTCAACGTTGGTCAAAGTTATAATCTGCAACAGAGAAGCCAAATTTCGGCCTGAAGTAGCTAAACAAAGGGGTCAAAATTCGGTTATGAAATTTCCTTAGAAAATACTATCAATGAACCTGTCAAACTTTTGGTTAAAGGTTCATTCAAACCCTACAATCAACCCAAGTCAATGAGCCATAACAAGAGTGAAACTTTAGTCAAACAAGGTAAATGAATCTCTGCAATTTTCAACCTCTTCAAAAAAAAAAAAAAAATTGTCAACATAGATAAAAAATCTCCTTTCCTTCTTCGCGCGTGTGTTTGAACTCCATTCTTATTTCAGATAAGATGTGATGTTATTGATGTTAATACAAATGATCTCCAACAAGCCTTAATATATATGTGATTTTGGACGTGGGTTTTCACACATGTGGAGTCGACTTGTCCTTCTTAGGCTGACTTGGTTAAATTTGAAAATACTATATTTTCTCCATTATTTTCCAGTATCGATCATAGATACCCATTTTTTTCAACACTCCCTCTTAGCTAGCGAGGTACTTTTCATTATCTCTTAAGATCCAATCTCCCTAACAAATCCATAGGTCTCTTGACCCGTAGCCTATGGCAGAGATCACAAGTATAAGCCTCAATCTTAGTTAATATTAATCTCCCCGACCAATCCATAGGTATCTCAACACACAACCTAAGGGAGACATCATCAATATCAACATAAGGAAAGATACATAGCATCCACCATAACAAGTGGAATCAATCAATGAGTCCAAACCAATCATATGCACATGGTAAATCTCCCCGACCACAAACAAGGTCTCTCAGATCATAGCCTAAGGGAGGAATCCTGATCTCAATCCCCAACCATAAACAAGGTCTCTCAACCCATAACCTAAGGGATAGAAATTGATATCAATATCCTCGACCAATCCATAGTTCTCTCAGAACACATCCTAAGGGAGAGATGTGACAAACTCAATGCCTCAGAACTAATCTCCCCTACTAGACTCACTGGCCTCTCAGTACAAGATGTAATGAAGTTTTTCTTTATAATAAATGAAGAAGACATAGACAATGACACCAGTGGTTTTCTCCCACATTGGATTTCCACCTAATATTTTGGTGTTCTATGTGTGTTACTTATGTGTTGTGATTTATCTATTCTTTACTGCATAGTGGATGGTCAATAAATTAATAATGCAACGGTTAAGTTGACTCACTGATGAAATTAATGACAGATTAAGTAAACTAGATATACGCTTGTTTACATCACTGAAGTCATGTATATACACGAGTTGCATAAGTGATAGTAGTGTACATAATTCTAAATATGAAATTGAAAAGTTAAAGTGAATTAAAAATATTGATTCACCCCCACCAATATTTTTCCTAACATTATTCATTAAGTAATTATCAAATATATTATTTTTCAAAAGTTTAAATCTAATATAGTATGTTTTTTTGTATTATTTAACTCATATTTATTATTAAAAAGAGTTATATTTAAACCAATACAATAGAAAATAAAGAACCAAAATGTTATATCTTTATTACTAGAAAAAATTTCACTTGCCTCTTTAAGGGAGAACTTCTAATAGAGTAAATCCCCAACTACAAGTAACTTCACAAGCCTTATTTTACATTTCTTGTCCTCATATTTAAAGAGAGAAATTTCTAATTTAAATTGGTAAGAGCTGTTATAAACATTATATTTAAATTGCTTGAAAATATCATAACTTCAATGATAAATTAAATTTTATAAAAATAGAAAATTTTAAGCTATATTAAAGCTAAATTAATTATAAAAAAATTTGACCTATGTTTTTAAAATTCAACAATAGATTGAATGGTTTGCAGCATAAGACGGTGCAACAAGCGTAGAAGTGGTAGCTTGTTCTTCAACATAAGACAATGGATGGTCAACTACTGCCTCAATGTCTATTGAAATTTGAGGTGGACAAGGAGGTGGTTGGTTTGCTCTCTCAGGAGAAACATGAGGCAAATCCTCTAGCTTTGGAAACTGATCATTAGGTGAATGACGAGGAGGTGTACTACCAGAAGGATCACCGACACCCTGACCATGATCTGATGGGGTATTGCTACTAGAGGCATGATCACTACCCTCATCATCATTATCCCATGGGGTAGCACTGCGTGAAGGCTCATATGAAGTATCTAGCATTGCATGCCTTGAATCCCTCCTCGTTGCTAGTAGCCTACTAGCTCCGACTATATGACGCATAAGAGTCATAATCTAGAGCGAACAATCCCTCAAGAGATCCACGAACATAGGATCTGCATTGATGTCTATAGTTGTCGCAAGGCAGACTCCCTCCTCAACCAAAACTCTAGACAATATTGGTGAGCACCAGAATTGCAACAATAATGCTACAACTCCTGGGCTGCCTACTTTACTCTTATCAACCTGGTAGTTCATAACAAACTTGGAAGCAACGGTGCTATATGCACAAGTACTAGTTCTTACTATAGGTTGTCACTTGGTTAGCCTCCGCAAGATCACTAGGATATCAAGCCAACTTCTATAGATTCTAGAAGAAGCTCTATATGTGATGAAAGGAAAAAGAGAGATTACTCTACTGATGTTATTCTACTTGCATAAAGGAAGACTGAAATGTAAAGCAAACCAAGGAAATCCTAGTTAACCACTAATCCTATTTTTTGTATAAAGCACTATGAAAACCATGAAAAGAATGTCATTGCCTACTCAAGGAAGTAAACAACATCTACCTAAGCTATTTCTGGAAGTAAATGAGCAAAAAACATTTTTTTGGATTTTTATGTATTTTTATGTGAATGTGTCATGCATGTAATTTATTTGTTTGTGAATGTGGCAGCGAATAGGTGGCGATGGAGAGCGGTTTTAGGACTTAAGAGGATGTAGGATGGTGTGGATGGGTCCTAGGAGGTCTCAAATGGCCTTCTAGAGGATTTCCCCACACCCAGCCTTCAAAAGAAAGCCTACAGGAAAATCTACAGGAGGACACAGGAAATCTACAGGAGGAAAAACATCATTCTACAGGAGGCCTACAAGAGGAGGCCAAGGGTAGTTTTCACTGTTTTAAGGGTGTGAGAGTGGGTGGAAGAGGTGGATGAAGGTTGGAATGAGGTGTTAGGGCGCCTAGGGTCTACCAAGAATCATTAGGAGAAAGAAAGATGATTAGATTTTCTCAAGGAGAGAGGAAGAAATTCTATGGAAAATGCAGGAAAGTAAGGCAGAATTGAGGGGAGACTTGGGCAACCTATAGGGCATGGATCAGATGGAGAATGGAATGGTTGATAGTCTGGCCTACTACTAGAAGGAAAGAAGTGTATCTAAAAAACAGAGTTTTTGCATCAAGTAAACTATGATCTATGAAAGGAAATGTTGATAACCATTATAGGAAAATAAAGCATGAAAGAATACTTTTGAAAATAAGGAAATGAGCATGATGAAGAAGTTTTGAAGCAAAGCTAAACTATACTATGAACCAACTAAGAAGCTGCAAACACTAGAAATCCTATGAATGAGGAAAATCTGTGTTTTTGGGGCAGCAAGAGGGTCTTTGCCTTAAATCATGGTCCCAAAGGAAGGAAGAGAGGCCAAGGCACTGTTGCTAGCCTTTTGAATATTCTTTTTATCACTGCTTAACCTACTATAGAAAGCACAAATGGAAGCAAACTACTGAATCATCAAAAGCAACCTATTCTTAACCATAAAAGAAATACATCTAACATCAACCTATTCTTAACCATAAAAGAAATACATCTAACAGCAACCTATCCTACAAAATGAAATGAAACATACAAATACAAGTAAAGAGGAGCTTGGCTACTTAGATTGGGCCCTAACCCAAGAGATTCAACCCTCTGAAGTAACTCAGTGCTAACTCAAAAAGGATTCCATCTTTATTCTCAAAACAATAACAAGATTACATGAACTGTCAAGATAATAAACTCGAAGTTGAGCAGAGTTTACATAAGCAATACTGCAACAAAATCCAACAAAAATCTGACAAAAATCAGACCCTAGTGAGGCCCTAGGCCTCTGTACTTATACAAATTAAGCTACCAATAGCTTCCTTAAAATCAGGGAGGCTTAGCTCCCAAAACTCGAAATAGTCATCAATTATTCATCACTTGCTCGGCTGCCTGCTAATGCATGACTTGGTTGCTTGTGCTCCGAGCCGAATGAAGGGGAATTCGAAGTGAGGAGTAGTAAATGAGGGGGACTCCCTCCTATAAGTCCTCTCCTTTGTCCACTTTGAGTTATTGCTGCCATTTGTCCACTGGATCCTTGACTTTGACCACAAAACTCATCACTAATCTGCGTTAAACACATATTAGACCACATGGCATCATAACTAACTCAACTCACTCTATAAGCATAAATATAATTAGAAAATCATACAATAAGATAAGATAATGGTTGATTTGACTAAGTTAGGAGGTAAAATGAAAGTGGTGAGCACCAGTATTGCAGCAATAATGTTGCAACTCCTGGGTTGCCTACTTTACTCTTATCAACCCGATAGTTCGTAACAAACTTGGAAGCAACGATGCTATATGCACAAGTACTAGTTCTTACTACAGGTTGTCACTTGGTCAGCCGACGCAAGATCACTAGGAGATCAAGCCAACTTATATGGATTCCAGAAGAAGCTCTATATGTGATGAAAGGAAAAAGAGAGATTACTCTACTGATGTTATTCTACTTGCAGAAAGGAAGACTGAAATGTAAAGCAAACCAAGGAAATCCTAGTTAACCACTCATCCTAATTTTGCAAAAAGCACTATGAAAACCATGAAAAGAATGCCATTACCTACTCAAGGAAGTAAACAACATCTACCTAAGCTATTTCTGGAAGTAAATGAGCAAAAAACAACTTTTTGGATTTTTATGTATTTTTATGTGAATGTGTCATGCATGTAATTGAATTGTTTGTGAATGTGGCAACAAATAGGTGGCAATGGAGGGCAGTTTTGGGACTTGAGAGGATGTAGGATGGTGTGGATGGGTCCTAGGAGGTCCCAGGTGGCCTTCTAGAGGCTTTTCCTACACTCGGCCTTCAAAAGAAAGCCTACAGGAAAATCTACAGCATGACACAGGAAATCTACAGGAGGAAAAACAGCATTCTACAGGAGGCCTACAAGAGGAGCCCGAACGCAGTTTTCACTGTTTTGAGGGTGTGAGAGTGGGTGGAAGAGGTGGATGAAGGTTGGAATGAGGTGTTAGGGCACCTAGGGTCTACCAAGAATCACTAGCAGAAAGAAAGATGATTGGATTTTCTCAAGGAGAGAGGAAGAAATTCTATGGAAAATGCAGGAAACTAAGGCAGAATTGAGGAGAGACTTGGGCGACCTGTAGGGCATGGATCAGATGGAGAATGGAATGGCTAATAGACTAGCCTACCGCTAGAATATATCTGCTGCATAAACAACTAACAGTCAACCAATGAGATTAAGCAAGTAAGGAAAGAAGTGTATCTAAAAAACATAGTTTTTGCATCAAGTAAACTATGATCTATGAAAGGAAATGTTGATAACCATTATAGGAAAATAAAGCATGAAAAAATACTATTGAAAATAAGGAAATGGGAATGGTGAATAAGTTCTGAAGCAAAGCTAAACTAGACTATGAACCAACTAAGAAGCTACAAACACTAGAAATCCTATGAATGAGGAAAATCTGTGTTTTTGGGGCAACAAGAGTGTCTTTGCCTCAAATCATGGTCCCAAAGGGAGGAAGAGAGGCCAAGCACTGTTGCTAGCCTTTTGAATCTTATTTTTATCACTTTTTAACCTACTATAGAAAGCACAAATGGAAGCAAACCACTGAATCATCAAAAGCAACATATTCTTAACCATAAAAGAAATACATCTAACAACAACCTATTCTACAAACTGAAATGAAACATACAAATACAAGTAAAGAGGAGCTTGGCTACTTGGATTGGGCCATAACCCAAGAGCTTCAGCCCTCTGAGGTAACTCAATGCTAACTCAAAAAGGATTCCATCTTTATTCTCAAAACAATAACAAGATTACATGAACTGTCAAGATAATAAGCTTGAAGTTGAGCAGAGTTTAAATAAGCAATACTGTAGCAAAAATCCAACAAAAATCCGACAAAAATCTTACCCTAATGAGGCCCTAGGCCTCTGTACTTATACAAATGAAGCTACCAATAGCTTCCTTAAAATCATGGAGGCTTGGCTCCCAAAACTCGAGATAGTCATCAATTATCCTCCACTTGCTCGGTTGCCTACTAATGCATGACTTGGCTGCTTGTACTCTGAGCTGAATGAAGGGGAATTCGAAGTGAGGAGTAATAAATGAGGGGGAATCCATCCTATAAGTCCCCTCCTTTGTCCACTTCGAGTTATTGTTGCTATTTTTCCACTGGATCCTTGAATTTGACCACAAAATTCATCACTAATCTACATTAAACACATATTAGACAACATGGCATCATAACTAACTCAACTCGGTCTATAAGCATAAATATAATTAGAAAATCATACAATAAGCTAAGAGAATGGCTGATTTGACTAGGTTAGGAGGTAAAATGAGCCCATATAATTATCCATTCATGAGGCTCATCAAATATGTCGCAGTAGTCCATCCTAAATCTCAGACCATCCCTACAGGCCCAGATGCCCATGTCCCCCTAAGGATGTGCCTCACCCATCTCCATATTTGTTCGCATGTCCCCTGAAAGGAATGTGTTGATGTCTACAAAATATATAGTACACAACAATAATTAGAAATCCAATAAAATAAGTTAAAGAATGTGCTAGAATAAACTTATTCTAATTAATTAAGACGATAAAATGAAACTAGATTAATTTAAATAAAACACTAATATTACCTCTATCATCTCCAATCAATACTTGTGTACGTAAATGACAATAATATAAACATGAGGTCATCCTTACTAGCTAGTAGCACTAGTGCCTATGCATAAATCCTGGCTAGATACTCTGGCAGACACCTCTTGGGCATCATCTGGCCCCACATGCGCATTTGTACCT
Organism: Pinus taeda; assembly: GCA_000404065.3. Lineage (NCBI taxonomy): Eukaryota > Viridiplantae > Streptophyta > Pinopsida > Pinales > Pinaceae > Pinus > Pinus taeda. Next base: position 22,263 of record APFE030945106.1, on the reverse strand, counting down.
TAGTCATCATCCTCATAAGGAGATGGCCACATGTAGGCCTCATACCTAGAAACCTCTCAAAAATAAACAAAAAAGCTCTGAAGTGAAATGGAAGCTCGTCCTCCCATGTATCATCGCACGACATCTATCTATAGCCCTACAAAAATAGCTCAAAAAATGGCAGACCATTTGATATATCATGGAACCTAAATCAAAGAATCGATATAATACAAAAGAGGGAAACTAATGTGTTTCCCATCACTATTAAAGTGCACAATTGTGGTCACTCGTAATGAGAGGAACCTAACCTCTTGTGCAACATAAGAAGAAATTTGTATTTGTCCACCATGCACCTGAAAATCTGTTAGATGGACTGCATGAGCCCCAAGATATCTCTGAGAGAAAACAAGTTGAATCTCTATTGTAACCACATGGGGGACATCAGGGAATTGGGGAAAATCCTCCCCTCTCCTGGATATGCTAGTGATAAAATATATGTCCTCCGCAAAGGGCCTATACCATGCCCGAGGACCGACATGGAAACCCTGCTCCTTGACACTCCACTAGCGGATCAAATGTGCCAACAAGATAGAGTACACCTTCAGAGATGTAGCCTCCTCATAGTACTTAAGGAGACCTGCATTCCTCAAGAGAGCTCAGGCCATTATGCTAATAGTGCGAGGGTATAAGTCCCTCTCCCTCTCTCGGGCCTCGCATGGTCAGACCACATTGTATTGGTATGCCATTTGCTCCTGATCATGTTGTTGCTCCTTCTGTTGACATCTTTGCTACATGATTGACATATAAAATACATCAGCCTCATACATGAAACATATTTTTCTGTATTAAATGAAAAATGTATTTATAAATATGGAAACAAAACTTTCAATTAAAAAAAAAATCCTTGGTGCGCCCAAAAAATAGTAATGCATCAACACAACACGTACATATGTATGACACACCACTTTTGGTTTACATATATAGATTTTCATTGTGGTGCATCTCAAATTTATGCACCAGTGCACACGTATAACCTTTTCGCGCCAGAAGAAATGTTCAGGTTGTCCAACGCACCAAGCTATATTTTTTAATATTATTTTTGTGGTTCATTTGGTAAATATAAATGCATCGGGCGTAACCTAAAAATGTACGCACCGATGTATAATTTATAACTTTTTTCAATGTGTTTTCATTTATGAAACGCACCACACAAATAGTGATGTGTTAGGTTCATGCATCAAACAATGGTGCAACCTATAAAATTACAGGGTGCACCACTATCGATGTGAGCCGAAGTTGTTGAATGCACGCAAGATTTAAATAATTCAAAAACAAAGGATTTCTTACCTATTTTTCAATTATAATCCACTAAAAAAATAAATTAGAGTGAAACATAGACATTCCTGGACATTTTCTCGTCAATGAGGCATTGTTGACATGTAATTGAGAAAAACAAATTTCACCACCGTTTGAGAAAATTGGAAAGCCACGCAATGAGCATGGTACAGAAAGATGGTGAGGAAGAGAAGCGCCGACGTATGGGTGCTTGCATGAGGAAAGTGTAACACCGATGCTTTAGAGCTCTATAGCACTGTATATGGTAGAAATGAAATTTGTTTTTTTTATTTAACCCTCTTTCGTTGCATTATTATAACTGCACCGATGCATCAAATATCCAAGAGCATTGTTTTTTTTTTAATTAAAAAAACTATAATGGTGCTTTTGTTAAGATGCCCCAGGGAGTTCGAATACATGTAGCGCACGGGTGCTTTGTTGGACTATAGCACCACGTTTTTAAAAAATTAAGAACTGCCTAGCGGTGCTATTTAGAAGATGCACCAGAGTGTTTTAATACATGAACAACATCGGTGCTACGTTAGAATATAGCACCACTTTTTTTTAATTAAAAAATGTAGAAAGGATCCTTCTAAGTATGTATCGGGGCATTTTACTACAAGAAGGGCACTAGTGTTGCGGGTGTATATAGCACCGACAATTTTTAAAATTTAACCTTTATCCGATGTTATCAATTATTCAAGCACTAATGCGTGGTATATTGTGCACACACCGATCATTATAGTACTAATTTAGTATCGGCTCATCGTCACAATATAGCATGGGATTGGGAAAAATGAATTTTACGACTGACATTTTTGTAAATTTAACCCTTTTCTAGTGTTATTGAGTAGTAAACGCACCAATTCTCTTTGTTATTTAGCACATTTTTTTTTTAATAAATCTGCCACGATGTTGCATGTTCTATTCAACATTAGTGCTTAATGTATAGTGAAGACCGATGTGTTTGTATATTGTAGATGCACCGTCAAAAAACTTTCGACAACCCACCTTCGCTAGTGACCTATGCTACAAACATATTTTTGGGCTATTTTTATAGGGGAATCCACAAAAACCTCCGCTAGAAGGTATTTTCCTTATAGTGCACGTCAATCTCTAACATCCCAAAAGAAGAGGTCAGGGTAGTGGATAATAGTGCGGGGAACGTAGAAACTAAATCAAATGGCCATGAGATAAGCAGGCCAGAAAATAGAGACCTAGAGGAGACTATAAGAAGCCACGAGATGGAGGTCCAAGCTGATAGCGTTAGAATGGTGAAAGAGAAACAAATCAACACCCAAATTATACAAAGTTACAAAAAACAAAAAACAAAAAAACAAAACAAAACAAAAACAAAAAAACAAAAACAAGCAAACAAACAAACAAACAAACAAACAAACAAAAACAAAACAAAACAAAAACAAAAACAAAAACAAAACAAAAACAAAAACAAAACAAAACAAACAACAACAACAACAACAACAAAACAAACAAACAAACAAACAAAAACAAACAAACAAACAAAAAAACAAACAAACAAACAAACAAACAAACAAAAAAACAAAACAAAAAAACAAAACAAAACAAAACAAAACAAAATAAAACAAAAAAACAAAACAAAACAAAACAAAACAAAAACAAAAAAAAAAACAAAAAAAAAAACAAAAAAACAAAAACAAACAAACCATTATGAGTTGGACCAGAAATCAAAGTCTAGACAGGCTCAAGAGCATGAAGCCAATTTTGTGAAAGAGGTTTCAAACATTTAAAGTAGGCTAAGAATGTTGACCAGCAACATTTTTATGTAGAAAGAAGGTCACATAAGAAGGCTTACACTACCCTGGAATCAGGTAGAATCCCTACTATATCACAAATGAGAAGTTCCATAAAGAGGAATTCTAACAAGGAGAATTGCATAATATTAAACCTCCCACATTTAACAAACATAAAAAGGATAAAGAGGTGGAGGCTTGGTTGTTGGAGATGTGAAAGTATTTAGAACTATTTAATTACCCTTCAAATTTGGAAGCTTGAATCATTACTTACCACCTGAAATGAAAGGTCAACATATGGTGGGAACACCTTAAAGAAGTGAAACATTTGGACTAGAGGAGGCTAACATGGAGGAAATTTAAGTGTATTTTCAAAACAAATATTTATCTAAATGATACTATAAAAGGAAGATGTAAGAATTATTTGAACTTATTTGGGCAACATGACTATGAAGAATATGGCTAGAAGTTCATGAAGTTGCTAAGATATGTAGGCTTTATTAAGGATTAGAAAGTAAATATTCAAAAGTGTGTTACTGGGCTACCTTTATTTTATGGAGACAAACTTAAATTTGATGAATCCAAAACCCTGGATGCAACCTTAAGGAAGTTTGAGAAGTTATAAGAGTAGAATAAGAATAAATCAATTGTGCAAAAACCATGGGATAGTAAGTACAAGGGTTTCATGGAGCAAAGGAAGAAGGGGTTTAAACCCTCACCTTTCAAAAATGTGTCATAATTGAAACAGTAGCCAGTTTCAATTTTCAACAAACCCAAGGGCGATGACTTTTCAAATAACAAACCCTCAATCCAACCCATAAAATGTTGGGGTTTTTAGGGATACCGTCAATTTAAATACTTCCCTTATAAGGGTGGGTGTTAGAGGATCGTGAGCAACGTACAAATATATGACATAGTGGAGGATGTAGGTGTAAACATGCCCGAGATCTATTGTTTGGTTGATACCAAGCAGCTGAGCACTAGGAACACATGATCGAAATCGAAGGTAAGACACATAATCAACCTATTACTATTTTAATTGTCTCAGGAGCTAGGCATAGTTATATTTATCCGAAACTGGTAGAGAAATAATTTTAAGGGGACCACGCATCGTAAGGCATGGTTGTTTCAATTAGCTACAAGAGTAAAGATAAAAGTTAAAGACCTGGTGAATGAATGTCCAATTTATATGAATGGACTAAGTACTAAGGCTGAGTTAAAGATAATTTTATTGGGATCTTATGATTGCCTAATCGATATGGATTGGCTATAGAAGCACCATGCAGGTCTAGACTATTATAGACAATGTTTCACTTGTATTGTTGTTGCAGGACAATAGAGGCAAGTTCAGGGAGTTCCTAGGCTGATATCTATCAAATAGATATCATATTTGCAGTTGAAGAGGGATTTTAGGGAAGGATGCCAGATCTTAGTAGCTCATATAGAAACCCAATAGGATCAACACGCTAATTTGAAAGCTTATTCTGTATTGAAGGAGTATGTTGGTGTATTTGCTAAGATTCTAAGATTGCCTCCAAGGAGGGATGTACATTTCCCCATTGATATGATACCTAGAGTTGCTCCAGTATCTAAAGCGCCTTACAAAATGATTATTCCAAAGCTCATAGAATTGCAAATGTAGTTGGAGTTATTAAAGAAAGGTTACATGTGACCCATTGTATCACCATGGGGTGCTCCAATCCTCTTTATTAAGAAAAAGGATGGAACACTGTGATTGTGTGTGGATTTCCAACAATTGAATAAAGTAACCATTAAGAATAAGTATCCATTGCCAAGGATAGATGATATGTTTAGTTAGCTTCAAGGAGCTAAGGTATTTTACAAGATTGATTTGAGGTTCGGATATCACCAGTTGCGGATTAAAGAAGAATATATTAGAAAGGCAAATTTCGAAACTTGTTATAGATATTATGAGTACATGGTGGTGTCTTTTGGATAAACAAATGTGTCAGGTGTTTTCATGTGCTTAATGGATGGTGTCTTAAGAGAATATATGGACAAATTTGTTATCATTTGTATAGATGATATCTCGGTATATTCTAAATCAAAATAGGGGCATGAGTGGAATTTCAAGTTGGTTTTACAGGTGCTCTGGGAACATCAGTTATATGCTAAGATCAAAAAATACTCTTTTTATCAGAGGGAGATCCACTATTTGGGTCATATCATTTTTGAGGATGGGAAAGTTATGGATCTAGAAAATACTAAGGCTATTAGGGAATAGATATCACCAAAGAATGTTACAAAAATCATCTCTTTTATGGTCCTAGATAGCTATTATAGGAGGTCCATTGGAGGCTTTTCCAGGATTTCTCACCCCATCACTTCATTACAAATGAAGATGTCAAGTTTGATTGGACTCTTGAGTGTGAGGAATCCTTTCAACACTCAAAGACTATGTTAACAAGTGCACCAATATTAAATGTTTCATACCCAAATGAGGATTTTATTGTATGCACTGATGCAAGTAGGGAAGGTTTGGGAGGATTCCTTATGTAGAATGGGCACATGGTGTGCTCTGAGTCCAAGAAATTGAAGGAACATGAAATGAATTATGCTGCACATGAATTGGAGTTGGCATCTATAATTCATGCTCTTAAGATGTGGAGACATTATCTTAGGGGCTAGAAATTTGAATTGCAAATTGATCACTTTTTCCGAGTCCTCTCAAGGGATGATTCACCATTTTCCGAGTAAAAAAAAAAAACTACTTTTTCAACTTGTATTTTCAACTTATCTCCCTACAATTTTACTCAAATTTTGAGCAAGAGCACTCATTGGATGCGGAATTTAATTTTTCATCCAGGGAATACCCATGTTGCATAATTTTGATGGACTCTACTAC
>APFE030945106.1:1985-13540 GCA_000404065.3 Pinus taeda | reverse complement strand
GCAACATTGATGGCCATATAGAGGAGAAGTGTTGGAAGTTGCATCCAGAGCTAAACCCAAAGAACAAGAAGAAAGATAATAAGAATAAGAATCTCATAACCACTGATTCGAGAAACCAAGTTGAAAGCAGCTCGAACATGGATGAGAAGATCATTTCTACATCAGTTCAGAAGGAGGTGAATCTGAGTAGCCTTCAGCAATAGGAAGAGAAATAAATGACCAAACTCTTCCATATAAAGATACGAGTCAAGAAGACAAACGTTTATGCTTTGTTTGACTCAGGATCACAGGCGAATCTCATTGTAGCAGAGTTGTTCAAGAAGTTGGGGCTCGAAGTTCGTGACCATCCAAACCCATATCCACTGGGATTGGTAAATAAGGATGCAGAGATGAAGGTAACAAAACAATGCAAAATTAGATTTGCTATCAGTGTTTATTTTATTGATGAAGTAGATCTGGATGTGGTTCCCCTTGATGTATGTGAAGTCATGTTTGGGAGTCCATACATGTAATTTGTGGTGCAATATTCATGAGGAGAGCTAACCAGTACCGGCTCATTAAGGATGGAAAATCATTCATCATCAATGCGCACAAAGGCAAGTCAAAAAATTCACTAGTAAGTGCCAACCAAGCTAAGAAATTGATCAGTTCCAACAAGAAATATGTTTTATTGTTTTTAAGAGAAAGTCAGTCTGAAGAAGAGTCAATAAGAGGCGATGCATCCCTGGAGGGGTGTACTAAGAAACAGAAACAACAATTGGAGGAGTTGTTACATGCATTCAAGGATGTTGTCCGAGAGACTAAAGAGTTACCACCTAAGAGAGAAATGGAGCATGAGATCCAGCTATTTCTAGACTCCCCATTGCCAAATATTGGGTTGTATAGGTAGCCTGTTATAAAAGCAAGTGAGGTGAAGAAACAGTTGTAGTAGCTGCTAGAACGGGATGTCATACGACTAAGTACATCACCATGTGGGTCACCCATCATCATTGTGCCAAAGAAGGATGGGACTTGGTGGATGTGTATATATTACAGGGAGTTGAATAAAACCATGCTCAAGAACAGATACCCCCTGCACAGGATATACGATCTGCTAGATTAGTTGTAGCAGGAAAAGTATTTTACCGAGCTGGACTTGAAGTCTAGATATCACCAGGTTCGAGTCAAAGAAGAAGATACATGGAAGACCACCTTCAAAACTAAGCAAGGTTTGTATGAGTGGTTAGTTATGCCATTTGGCCTATGTAATGCACCAGCTACGTTTATGATATTAATGAATGATACATTGCATCCTTTTATAGATTCATTTGTTATTGTCTATCTGGATGATATACTAGTATATAGTGCTACCTAGGAGGAGCATATTTCACATTTGACACAGGTGCTGGAAATTTTGAAGAAGCACCAACTGCTAGCAAATCTCAAGAAGTGTGAGTTTGCGCAACAATATTTGATGTATCTGGGGTATCTGATTGGTGGAGGAGAGTTGAAGATAGATCCTTCCAAGATGGAGGCCATCATAAAATGGTTGATGCCTACTAATGTTTCTAAGATCAGGTGTTGCATTGGAGCACCACATTACTTGAGGAAATTCATAGCCTCATTTTTAGCAGTACCAGCACTCCTCCACACCATAACACTAAGTGACAAGAGTTTCCAATGGGGGAAAGGTCAGCAAAAGGCTTTCGAGGAGCTGAAGAAGAAGATCAGTCAAGCACCAGTTCTGGTATTACCAAACTTGCAGCGGCCCTTTGAAGTGGAGACAAATGTGAGTGGGTATGTTATAGGAGTTTTATTGATGCAAGGAGGAAGGCCCATTTTCTACCATTGCGAAGCATTTCATGGGGAAGTTCTTAACTACCCTACCTATGATAAGGAGCTTTATGCCATGGTCCAAGTTGTGAAGAAGTGGAAGCACTATCTGATGGGAAAGGAGACAATAATCCACACAGATCACCAGTTGTTACAATACTTGCAGGCCCAAAGCAAGCTATAGAAGACCACACATTAAAAGTGGATGAGATTCTGAGAGCAGTTTCATTTGTTGTTCAAGTACAAGAAGGGAAACACATACAAGTTGGTTGATATGCTTTTAAGGCCACCCACATCAAATATTACAACTTTGGGGACTTGTATGCACATGGAGCCATTCACCCATGATGCATACATAGAGGCATATTCATAAGATGAGGAATTCAAGGAGGTGTATCAGCAGTTGCAGAGCTAGATTCATATGCACGATGGTGGTAGCACCATTGACTACCATCTCCAGGATGGGTTACTCTACGAGTTGGATAAGTTATGTGTTCCTAAAGGTGAGCATTTGCGGCTGATTAGAGAGGCTCACACCTCCAAGGTTGCAGGGCACTTTGGTGTAGGGAAGACCGTGGCTAACTTGAAGAGGTATGTGTATTGGCCCAAGATGCAAGAGAAGGTAGCTAGGTTCATAAGAGGATGCATGCTTTGTTGTACCAACAATCCTAGCAACATGAAACAAGATTTGTATGATCCCTTACCTGTACCTACTCATCCTTGGGAAAAAATTTCCATGGACTTTGTGGGAGGTTTACTGACAACTAGAAAGGGACATGACTACCTGTTTGTGTAGTTGATAGGTTTAGCAAAATGTGTTTTCTGATGCCCTGTAAAAATACCATCAGTAGACAAGAAGCATCAAACTTTTGCTTTGGACAGGTCTGGGTGCACTTTGGGATACCAAGGAGCATCATTTCAGACAAGGGCACAATATTTCTTAGTGAATTATAGAATACATTGTAGGAGAAGATGGACACAAAGTTGAAGAGATATACAACATTCCATCCACAAATAGATGGGTGGACATAAGCAATCAACATGACTTTGGTGCAACTTCTGAGGGGATACAACCAGAAGCATCCAAAGACCTGGGATGAAAATATAGTACATATACAACATTCTTATAATAGATCAGTCCACACTTCTACAAGAAATTCCCCTTTTGAGACTTTCTTTGGATGTTTTCCACCTTCACCTTTGGATACTGCGTATGGGAAGCAAGGATGAGTGAGGGAATTTCTTACAGGAGATGCTTTGAGGGCTGAAAAATTTATAGAGAAGATCTGGAAGATCCATCTACAAGTAAAGGAAAAATTGCAGAAGTCGCAGGAGAAGTATAAATGCAGGCATGATTAGCTCAAAACGGAGAAATCATTCAAGGTGGGAGACAGAGTATGGCTACAGTTGAACAAGGAGAGGTTGTATGGGCCTGGTAAGAACATCAAGGCTCTAAGATATGGTCCCTTTGAGATACTAGAAAAGATGGGTGATAATGCTTATTGACTCAGTTTACCACCTATGGATGAAACTCTATGAGCCTCCATGCTAGATCATGAAGTGGAATAGGTCCTACCTTCTGTGGAGGATTTAGCACTAGACGCTCAAGAAAAAATGAAAGAGGATACAATTTTTCAAAAGAGGTACAAAACTACAAGACAAGGGCAGCATCAACTTTGGCATATTATGTTGAAGGGACAACTTCTAGGGAAAGCTAAATGGTACACCAAAGAGAAGGTGGAGGAAAATTTTCCTCACCTCATTCAGTAAAATATTTTGGGGACCAAAAGCATCCCAAAATGGGGAGGTGTGATCTGAATTGGATCATTATATTGTTTTTCATCCATCTTGATGCATTTTGAGTGGAAAAAGTGGAGGAATCAACTCACGGGACCGTTTTTACTGGTGGGACCCAGTTTGGAGAAACGGGGTCTGAAACCTTCCGGGAGCATTTTCAGGCATCAAACAACATTTTTTGGGGGAAGACTTTGCTACTTTAGTGTAGCACATTTTCATGTTGTTCTACACACAGGGAAATTTCCAACGACGCAAGAAGGACGTCAATCGAGTCCATATGCAAAAGTTATGCCACTTAGAAATTGACCTTCTTATTTTCATATCTATAGTTCAAGAGGATGTCGCGTCAGCCCCCATTATTCATGGAAAAGGGACTAGCCACGTTTTTTTATGTAAAAGATTCTAGAAGAGTCTATTTGTAACTATATTGAAGAGTTGATGTAGTCAAACTTAACCACTAGTAGGCATTCAGGTTGTGTTATAACTAGGCCACTAGGAGGAAGAGGCATTCCATTCTTTCGAGAGAATTTTGTACCATAGCTGAGAAAAGATGGCCAGGAGAGATAGGAGGTAGCGAAAACAGAGAGAATATGTGCACTGTAGCAGCCCACGGGCCAGAGGCATTACTTCTCTGTACTTGCATCCATATTTCTAGACAGAGAAAGAGAATGAAGCAGCCTCACCTTCTAGTTGGGTTTTCTCATGAAAGGGTTTCTCAAAGAGCATATCTTGTGCCTTATGTGTGTGTGAGCTTATTTTTTCGTTCTCTACTTTTCTGCATAATTTCCATTCACATGTATGCACTAATTAAAGTAGAATCTACAAATCTATAATTTTAATAAAACTGTAATAGTGTAAAAATACAGTGTTTTAATATATTATTATCATATATGTTATGATGAATTGTCGAGTGGAATATACACAATAATTTACAGATCAACCTATATATATGGTGCACTGAGGACATTTCATAAAATAAATGGGGGAGGAATGTAACACCCCTTCCTGTCTACAGTAATCTAAATATATGTACTACGATATTTAGGTTGATGAGCCAAATGTATGTGAGTATTAGGTTGTTGAGTCAGAGTTACTTTGCGAGTTTGTGCCTATGTGTTTATGTTTATAGATATTGGGGCTAGCATGCCCAAGCATGTGTGTGTGTGAGAGAGAGTTTTTGTTTTGGCCTAAGTGGTCAAAGGGACAAGACTATAAATATGATGTACTCTTTTGTACATATATTTAAATAACAAAACAAAATTGGTTGTGAAGCCCACTCCATGGTAAACAGTACGGGGGGAATTACAACTGCATGATGGCAGGAAATGGAGTGATGTTATAGGAGTTGGTGTGAAGGACACCTGGCACCCACATGGTTTCTGGGGGTGCCACATAGCAGAGAGAGGCCATGCATATTTAAAAGGTGTTTGTTTGTTTGAGACGATAATTTTTTTGGATATTTTTTTGTGCAACCAATTATTGAGCCCTCAGATTGGGTTCTGGATTGGTTAGGAGTTGTTTCAGTTTATGCCTAGATAGGTCCCTAAATAATAGCACGAGCTCTTGCAATATTAGCATTGAGATCGTCTTTTTTGGTCGTAATGTGCCTTGAAAAGGTGGTCACAGTCAAGGGATGGGTAGAGCACAAAGAAGGGGTGTGCCACTAGGGCATAGGTTCGAGAGAGTAGGAGCATATGGTAGGAGCAACGATTGATGGATTAGTACCTTGTCTGAGGATGTGCGCTTTTTATTTGGTTCTCATCATTGTCTGTGGAGGTCTAGCCCAAACTTGAGGGCGACCATGGTTGTTATTTATGAACCATGGAGTTTATGGCTTAGTGGAACATGGAGAGCCCATAGCTAGTTAGATAGTCTATGCAAGAGTTTTTGTGTTTATATGATGTTTTGAATCAAAAGTTTATGTTGAAACCCTAGTTTCAAGGTGCTATGCATTTATGTGTCTGTGTTTATTTTCACTCTACATTTTTTTGTTTATGATTCATATGTGTTAAACATGACAACAATGGAATTTTAGCACTACATTCATGCTAACCAGGAACTATTAGGTGCAAGAGAAACCATGGCAGGGTTAGGGTTTCAACACTTCCACAGTGAAAATTTTATAATTATCAGCATTGTTACGTATGTAGCATTACTCAAGGGTGGTTAGGGACGCTACATTATCTACGTAGTAGAAGGATAAGGGTTGTTGTAAATCTTCATGTGGCTAAGTATTCCCAGTGGTTGAATCTTCTCCATGGTTAATTGTTCCCAATGGCCAAATTTGTCCCACGGTCGAATGTACTTTCCCCTGCAGCCAAATATACCCAATTTTGATAGATATCCAACCACGTTTTTCTTCAAAGCATTGAATCTTCCCATATCTGAGCCCGCATGCAAGAGAATTCAAGCCACATTTTTTTGGGAGCCATAAAGTAGAGAAGCGGCAACATGTGTAAGTTTTTCAAACATAGTCAAAACCAGAAACCATAGCAGTTGATTGCATAAGGAACGAATAATTTTTTTAATAAACCCTAACAACAATTTTTTTTAAAGAAAAATTTTGCTTGAGAACAAAAAAAAAAACGTTAATGAATATTTGTGGAAGATAATCTTAAGAGATCAACATTTTTAAGAACCGGGGTTTTCAGTTTTTGAACAAAATGAAATAGGGTTTTCTGAATAAATAGATTTTTTTAAAGGGGTTTGATAATACTTGAATAACAAGTTTAGAAAGAAAAAAAGATATTTTTCTGGATTTTTATTAATTAAAAATGTGGGTTGAAGACATATTTATTTTTTTTCTTGGGAGAAGATATTGTGTATATGATTAAGGAAAATGCAAAATTTGAAGTTGAAAATTTTAATGGGAAAAACAATTTTGAATTGTGGAAGTTAAAAACTTAGTATTTACTAGTACACATGGGTTGCATAAGGCGTTAAGTCATAGGAGTAAGAAGCATGTGACAATGAACAATGATGAATGGGAGGAATTGGATGACAAAGCCCTCAATACAATTTTCTTATGTCTCATTTATGATGTTTTATTTAACTTGGTCGGATAAATGAAAACGTCAGGCTTGTGGGCCAAGTTCGAAGGTTTGTACATGGCCAAATGCTTAACGAACTGGATTTATCCGAAGAGGTAGTTGTACAACTTGAATATGAAATAAGGTACAAATATTGCAAATCACCTAAACATAATTAAGAATCTCATTTTCCATTTAAACAGTATAGATGCCAAACTTGATAGGGAATATAAGGTAGTTACATTGTGTGTTCACTGCCTAAGCCTCAGGACCATTTTGTAACCTTGTTAGCTTGAGCACAATAGAAACCTTTGAATTTTATGTTGTTGTTCGAGCTTTGTTGTCTGAAGAAGTTAGAAGGAAATCAAGAGTTGGAATATCAATGTTTGAAGGAATGGTGGTGATGGCATGAACACTTGTTTTCTAATTAGGGTAATGTAAGCATTCACTTAATCACTTAATTTATCAACGCAAGGTCTGGTTGACTTACAAGGCTCTCTATGTTGTATACACAAATATTAGAGTTCCTACTAATCCTATATGCAAAGAAAGGAAATCTACTAGAAATGTAGAACCTAAGTCCAATCAGAGCCTTAACTTCTCTATCTTGGTTTAGTCACTTGGTACCTTATCTATTGAAATCTCATTCCAACACATGGCTCCAAGTCATTGTTACTATTAGAGGTAGAAAAAGCTACAGGGCTATGGCTTTGTAGCAACTACTGCTATTTTCGTAGCATTGTTGTTGGTTTCGCAATAGCTACTATTTGTTTTGTAGTAGTTGAATCATTGCCCTTCACACTCTTAAAATTAAAACTTGGCCTAATAAAAATACAAGAGAGGAAATACAATCAACTTTAACAAATTGAAGGAAATGAAGTACACGCACTTTGCATAAATTAACTTGGCCAATTATACTTAATCTACAATCAAACTAAAAAATGTATCTTGCAGAAAATAAACACATGACTTGTAAAAATAAACACAGTGCATGGCCTTACTTCAAGTGAGCCCAACTCGATTTTGGCTTGCAATTATGAACTCACAAACTCACTAATACAACTTCAGTAGATAAGCCAATGCATCCACATGCAATATTTTTATTAAAACAAGTAGAAGTATAGTGTAATTCACATACTATCCCTCTATACTTAAGAGTACATATATTTATAGATTAGAGAGGCATCTAAGTCCCAATAGACCATCTAATATTAAAGGTCACACTAACCAAAATTATTTACCACATGGTACACCAAATTTTTAAATAAAGAGTAGGCATAACAAGGAAAGCCTATCAGCAATAATTCATTTTCCCTTCGCACTGTTACGATTGTTACGTGTCAAGGAATATCAAACAATCTTTAGTCATTAATGTAGCAACTTATGAGACACAAAACACTCTTCCCGAACTAATATGAGATTCATGGAATGGATCAGCTTGTGATTGGTCCCATATATAGCGTCCCTGAGATAATATGCAAGTGGCTAAACCTATGTATCTGGAATCTTCATAGATGCCCGAACTGAAGGCATTTCTTCTTTAAAACATGTAGTTAAATATGTGGCTGCCATATGTTCCTTCTTATGATTTCCACATGCTCACAGCTATTGATTTTCTAGTGCTAATTATGTAAGCACAATTTTCTGCAATTGATAATTACTTCCAATGTTATATGATATTAATCTAGCACACCCCAAAACATCATTAAGAAATTACACTTAGAAAATTCAACTGCAAATGTAGTAGAAATAACAAATATCACATTAGAATCACCATGTACAATAGACATCGGAAATTTTCCATAGGAAACCCAAAATTGGGAGAAAATCAAACAATATTTTATAGGATAAATTGTTTGGTTCAACAAAAGTACAATATCATATTTACAAGTCAAACTAGGTCAACTCATACTAAAAATATAGCACTGGTCAAACTTGGTCAACTCATACTAAAAATATAGCACTCGTCAAACCTGGTCAAATAGGTTGAAATTCAACCTTATGTAGTAGAAAATAACCTCAATAAAGCTGCCCATAAATACTCAGTCAAACAATCAAGTAATGTGGCCCACATATGTGAGGTCAAACTCGGTCAACCACAGGTCAAATAGATCACAAAGCATCTCATTCAACATAGATCAAAGAGACCTCATAAACTCGATCAACATTGGTCAAAACATATCTTAGAAAGTCTCGGTCAATTCTAGTCACATGCTAGTCAAACTTCAGTTATCACTGAAATTCGCCTCCTTAGAAATTTTGGCCTCTTCCTCATAATGCATATGATGTGTGAGAAAGAGAAAAATATGGGTGGAGTGAGTGAGAAAATTAGAATTTCAAGTCTCTTTTTATGGTGATTTTAGGGTTCCCAAGTGGCACATCTCTTTGTTGGGCCAAACTATACTTTTAGGTATGACTTGAGTAAATTAGATTTAAAATTAAATTAAAATTTTCTTTCTTTTAATTTCCTTTCATGATATTACTTGTGTAGCTGAGGAATATATCCCATGGGTACCCAAAAATCAACACTCCCTCTTAGTTAGGGAGGTATTCACCTTAACTTCCTTAGATGTCCACTTCGCTAAAATTTTCTCCATCCCAAGAAAAGATTAAATGAGCCTGCTATGATAATGTATCCATCCACTTCATGTTCTATTATAGAACCACATGGAAATCATCCTACATCAGCATCATGTAAAGGATCTAGTCACCCACTAACCAAATACCCTTTGGTGCTATGGTCACTTACCCCTAACTAGGATTAAAAAAAAAACTAGTCATGGGTCACCAACTAACCAAGTCATGACTTGGAACTAGGTCACTTCTCCATGACCAACGGTGAAATCCTAGGCCCATTTACCATTCCCCCATGTCATCACATGGCACAAATGGTAAACATACTTGCTCGATGCTTTGAGGCACTCACTCTACCCACTAGCTAAGTAACCCTTGGCAATATGGTCGGAACCTTCTAACCGAGAGAGCACTCTGGGCCCTGATGTTATCTGAGCCATTCTCCCTAACCACATTACATGGAACATGGTTAATACCCTTGGCCTAGGGGTATTTTTCAATGGTACTACAACATGAACACTCCCTCTCAACAAGGGAGGCATTCTCAACCACTCCAAGTTTGTCCCTAAAGTATACAAACCTCATCAAGGACAAATTGTTTGTGAGAATGTCAACAATCTACTCATCCGTAGAAATGTATTAGAGCCTCACTGCTCCCTTATGTACCATGTCTTGGTTGTAATGGTACTTGATCTCAATGTGCTTTGACCAGTCATGGAAAATTGGATTTTATGAGTGCTTCACACATATTTGATTGTAATAATGTATCATGGTCATATCCATTACCCGATCAAACAATCCTGTGAGCAACATATGAAGTCGCACTACTTCATAACTCACTAGACTAGCTACAATATACTCAGCCTCTACAGTGTTGAGTACAACAATTGTTTGCTTCCTAGTCATCCAGGGTATCATAGCATAAACCAAACTGAAGCAACATCCTGAAGTGTTCTTCTTGTCTTCGACACTTTCTGCCCAATCAAAATTTGTGTATCCCTACAGTTGTACTTCACCATTTGAGACATATCTCAAACCATAACTGATTATACCACACAGATATCTCAACAAATTCTTTGTCGCAATCTAATGTGCATTCTTAGGTTCCACCGTGAACTGGATCAGAGTGTTTACTGCAAAGAAAATATCAGATCTCATATTAGCTAGATACATTAAGGATTCCATCAATTATCAATACATTTAGGCATTCACCAAATTTGAGTCAAAGCCTCTCAGTTTCTTTATATTGGTCACCATGGGAGTGGCATGGACTTGTAGTCCATCATCCCAAATAATTGAAGGATCGTAATAATATGCTTCCATTGACCAAGGAAGATCTCACCTGAATTCTACCACACTTCTAATATCGAGAAGTAATGCATCAACCCTACAATGAACTAAGACGTCAACTCCCTCTTATAATGATCAATGAGATTTTCTACTCTTATAAAAAACAAGTCATCAACATATAACAACAAGATCAAAGTCTCACCTTTAACAACTTTGTAGTAAATATTGGAATCGACGTCATTCCTAGTGAAACCAAGACTCCTGAAGTATTCATCAATCTAAGAATACCAAGCCTGAGGCACCTGCTTGATTCCATGCAAATCCTTCTTCAGTCTGCAAACATGAGACTCCTCATGTATCTCAAATCCCTAAGGTTTCTCTATGTACACTTCTTCCTTAATCACTCCATTGAGGAAAGCAGTTTTCACATATCTAATGTAATTTCCAACCCATAATAGATGCAATATAAATAATAATTCAAGTATAAGTGTACCTAGAGACTGGAAGAAATGTATCTTCATCTTTTTGGAAGAACCCTCTTGCCATGAATCTCGCTTTGTACTTATATATCCTGTACGTTTTAACCCCGTACAGAAATTACCTGCATATGAATTCTAAAACACAGAAAATAAAAAATGCGAGAGCATAACACATAAAACACATATACACGGAGATTTTCCCCTCGATCCCAAAACCGGGACTACCAGCTTGATTTTTCATTATGTTCCTTTCAATGTTACAATACATATTTATACATGTTGAAGCATCCAATACCATGGACAGAAAACCATCGCATCCAATACCATGGACTGAAAACCATCACATCCAATACCATCGACCGAAAAATCATTGCGTCCAATACCATGGACCGAAAAAACATCGCGTCCAAAAAAAACATGTGCAAAAATTGTGCACAAAACCATACGTGGGTCCACCCAACCTAACATAGGGTCCAAAATCAAAATTTTCCGAGGCGCTGCCCCGGACCCCATAAAGTGGGGTTACAGGTACCCCTCAAACCCCCTGTTAACTACGTGGAAAGAATATAACACA
>APFE030945099.1:27203-39709 GCA_000404065.3 Pinus taeda | reverse complement strand
TGACAAAGAGGACAATGTGGCTATTGATGAGGCCACATAAACTGCAGATAGTCAAGGTGACAAAATTCAGTGTAACACCTTCGATACCATCCCTAATTCCCCATTCGTTGTAGACGTTCGAATTGTTTAATTTCTCTGTCATCCCCATATGGGTCGAGGTTCCCATTGCCTTCTCTATTGGGACCGATGTTGCAAGCCCAAATCGCGGTTGATTTCTTGCCCCCTTTGTGTTCTCCCGATGCTCGACTCTCGTTCCATTGGCCCCATCTTCCTCCTCCTTCGATGAGTTGTTGGTATGCACTCACCAAATGACCATAAACATGGCATCTTCAACACCGAAACATAATCCCTTGATAGTCCAATATCTAGACTCGTTGCAACTCACTAGGTTCTCCCAGGATCATGTGGGGGTAAAGACCCTGCCTAATAATGATATTTACTAGAATTTTCGCCACAGTTTGTTCACCCATCGAGATATATGAAGATTCATGCACGAGATAGTCCCTCATATGATTGGAAATGTCTCGGAATATAAGCTTGTGCCAATACTCTAGAGGGAGGCCTATTAGTCTTACCCAAACTGGTATTTTGTTTAGTCTTTCCTACTTCGCATTAGATAATGGGGTCCAAAATTTGAATGACTAGTGAGTGATAGATCTGCCATGCTCTCTCCTAGACCTAAACAACATCCCATTTTTCTTTAAATGACAATTTGACCCAGCCTTTGCTCAGATGACATACCTCCACTCTCCCCGACATATTTGGCTTTGTGGACTTTTGTACCCATCACCTAAGTCTTTTCGCACTTTTCTCTTCACTTTGAGTTTCCTTACTAGGGTCTTTTCATCCAATCTCTACAACTTGAGATATCCTCACTTCCCGACCCAACACTAGATTTAAGTGAGATATGTCAAACTTTTGCTGCAAACTTTTTGTTTGGGAATGCCCAAAGCCCCTTCCTTCCCACTTGCTTGTGGGGGAGCTATATTATGCATTGGGTTCCCCTTGTACCCCGTTCATCTGTGCTCATTTGAAGACCTTCTACAATAAACCCCCCACTCAACAAAGGCATCCTTGTCGACACTCCAAGAAAAGGGTCCCCCTTCCTCCGGAAAACCTTGACTCAACCCTTGAAATACTCAACCTTTAATATTTTTCATATTTGGCCAAAGAAAAGCTTCTCGACATATGCCCCAAGTGCTCACCTGAATGAAAGGGTTCCCCAACACTAACATCCCCATATGTAGCCTTTTTAGTCAATTAGGCAAGAGTTGCTGGGAGAGACCCGTCACCTGCAAAATCTAGGGGGTTACTCACCCCTTCCGACAAAGGAACTGAACCAACAAAACATGATGAAGAAAACAAACCCAATGAGGACTCACCTTGAAAGAAGGTTGATTCTCCTGGAGCATGTTGAGAAGGAATAGGAACTACCTCTGCACCTATCAACAGCTCAGATCTGCCCTGTGTAACTGGTCCTCTTGACGATGTCATACAAATCGATGGTGTGGACCAAATAGAGGCACCCACCTCAACCTCAGGCTAGTAATCCACTAAAATATCCTCGTAACCCTCCATGTTGGCGAAACCTTCAAAGGTAACTGCGAAAATTGCCTTACTGTCTAGGATTTGATTGCTAATCTGCAACAGTTGCAGGGTTAAACTGCTTAACCTTCAAAACGATTGCGTAAAAGCTATAGCAAAAGAACTTACCAAGCTTCAAACCTGTCAATACCACCCTGATTTGTGAGAATGAAAAGGTGAAAGCGAACATCAAAAGCCTCGATTTGAACGTATCTTCTTGTAGTCAGGTTCAATGTGAACCCAACTGAGACAAGAGGAAAAAACCCTTATGGTGGGACCCCAACCCCACTTGACCTCCTTTCTACTGTGACTATGTTGCAACCTTGTTCAGATGACAAACCCTAGCCATGGCCAGTGCCGCCTCTCCATGTTTCCAACGCATGTGCCAATATAATAATGATAGTTAAAGTACCACTTCATTGTAGTTATGATAAGTTTACTTGGAACATAATGTAAGCCAAGATTTAAAGAGGAGTGAAAGTCAGACTCTTTAAACACAAGAATGCATTTTTTACTATGTTCTCCGATGTCAACCAAAGGATTTACTAGTGGTACTGTAGGAGTTATTTTATCTGCAACACTATTCCTATATTTTGAAACCTCTGAAGCTTGAATATTAGGAGAGAACAAGCATTCCTTTCAATATTGGCAACCCTCCAACGTCCAAACAAAGTTTGCACAACTCTTGTTTAGCATGATCAGTATGTGAGAAAAGACAACTATTCTTACTTTTACACATTCCCTTGGCGAAGAACTTGCAAACATGTGCAACAGTGGTTGGTCGGTCATGGAAATATTTCCCTTTGTAATATGAAAGATTTTTTTTGTGTACAATGGGGTCTTATCTCTTGATAATTGATGTAGGCTCATTTCCTACACTTGAAGTATTCAAGGACCCTTAGTCAACGCATGAAGCATGGATACAAGCATCTATAACAATATCATTTGCTAGCTCAGTGCTAACTGCAAAACTTAAGTTTCCTTCAATTTGTCTTGGAGAGAGAGCGTGTGTGATTGAATTTATAATCATTGTAATATGATGGTGGACCTTCCAAAAGGTAGTAAAACTTGGGTTTGAAGCGATGCCTTATTGTTGTCATAACGACCTCATATGTCTCCGTAGTGGCATGAAGTGATGAAGTGATGATGGCACCCAGTGGTGGAACAAAGACCACTCCTGCGCAAGCTTAAGAGCAATTGAAGCAAAATCATGTGTCTGAGTTGTGAATGAGCCGTTGCAATTGGTGCTTATCATGCAACAGGTCAACAACCCAAATTTGCTTGTATGAGCAAACAAGATACTAAAAAGCCCACAATTCCACAATATCAACATTGGCTTCTGCTAGCATTGAATGAGGCTCTTGAAGCTCCATCCAGACTGTTGGCTGCTTGCTAATGGAAAGCTCAATGGTGTGAGGCCCAATCCCTTGATTGTTGGCTGCTTGCTAATGGAAAGCTCAATGGTGTGAGGTCCAATCCCTTGACAACATTCATGGCAAACCATGCATGAACATGGATTCAAAATTCACATATTGCTTTTGTTCCTCAGAAATGCATGTATCTGCAATGGATAGGAGCATAGACCTAAACTTAACCTCTGCAACGTTTTTGAGCATAACCATGGCAATTCCCCTCTTTTACTATTTCCTTATCATTTGGCAAATTGAAGGTAATTGTTTGAGAACCTTTGAAATCCCCTGCATTATCTATCAATTGAATCGTACAAAAAGGAGCAACAACCACATATTTTAATTTGTACTTTCCATCCAGTGGAAGATCATTCTCCAAATCCTGTGAATGATCATTGAAAAGTTTGATTTGAGATGTTGCCACTTCCATCTCAGACTATGACAAATGCTTTAGATGTAGCCTTGAAACCTCTTCCATGGTCGTCAACATGATTGGGGCGCGAATACTTGCCATGGTCAAAGGGTGTAGAAGCCTTCAATACAAGCCATTGCGAACATATGCATTGAGCTACCATGTGTAATATCCCCGACCAACTGACCGTTGGAGGATAACACCCTTGTTGGTCCTTCGTTCCCTTAGGTTGGCAAGAAGGGGAGCTTTGGAAGAAGGGGAATTTCTCTTTATAATAAAATAGGGGCAAAGGGGATTTTAATAAATAATTAGGGAGAACGTGGTATTTGTCCAATGTATTTGTTGATGGTATTTGCCAATGGTATTCGCTGATGGTATTATGGTCAATACTAGGAGAGCTTGGAAAGGCCCAATTGAAGGCTATAAAGGAAGAATGAACGGAAACCATGGATTTGGATTTTCTTTCTTAGCATTTGATTTGAAAGCTTTGGCGAGTTTTTCGCAAGTGAGGTATCAGGCGAGATCCTTAGGCTAGCTTCAATGGGATTTAGTCTCACCTTAGTCGGCAACCCAACTTTGGTGATATGGGATATCACTCTATCTGGGTCGATTCATTTTTTTATTGGGTCGTGAAAGCAATTGAGTTGGAGCAATAGGTTTAAGATTGGATCTGGATCCATTCACCCAAGACCCGAGCCTTTATCGGATGTGGAGATCTGATCTCATTATTATTATAGTGGTAGAGGGTTGTTGTTCACAGTTGCAGGTCATTAGTTATAGATGAGGAGCCATACAAGTCTGCGCAAGAGATTGCAAGGCCATGAGGTCGTAATCCTCGCGTAGGTGTTCGATCAAGGTCGTCGCACAAAAATTGGAGGGCCGAAGGTCAATCTATCCAAGGCCGAATAGTTATTCGAAGGACGCACAACTGTTATGCAGAGGTTCACGGCTGAGGGGCCATACACGCCGCAACTCCAAGGCTGTGACTAGTTCGCAGGAGTTTCCAGGGCCGAGCGGCCATATAGGTGTCGTATTGAAGATTAAAGATAGGGAAGCCATCCAAGGATTAAAGATCATACATGCCCGTTGTGTCAAAGGTTGTGGGGTTGAGAAGACACAAATATCAGTGCCAATAGTTGGGTTGCGAGGCTAAGAGGCCATACGCATCAACGTCGGGTCACCCATTGGTCATGAGGGCCAAAAATCCTATGCATCAATTTTGTGGTCTGGGAGAGGACCAAGCGGCCATCACATATAGTGGTTGTAAGGGCTGAAAATCATCACACTAGCACTGTGGTTCAGGAGAGGACTGAACGGCCTTATAGCGGTTGTGTTGGAATTGTAACGCCGAGAGATCATACGGCTGGCGGTGAAGGGTGAGGCCATGAATACAACTGATCTCGCCAAGATCGGAATCCAGTGGCAATGACTGAACGCATATCACACTGTAACCACATTTGCAGATCGGCCAAAGTGGAGAGGGCTGAGAGGCCATTTAGCCACTCTACGTCATTGTCAAGGCCAATGCTTTTTCATCTGTAAAAACCTCTTTTTTTAATGAAGGTTGTTATGCTTTTTTCTCCTGCAAAAAAAAGGCCAAAGGTTTTCCATCTATTGTGGGAGGTAAGATAACGACACCCTTATTTAGCAGATTTGCCACGTCGCCCAGCCAAGGTTGATCCCTTATTTGGTGTAAGAGGACTGAACACATCACAGAACCTAGCCATTCGAAGCTCTTAAATCTTCATGGGATCTGGTAAAATTATCAGAGGTTAATGTTATAGCATTCCTTCATTGGTTTGATTGGCGTAGTGGGTTGCCATAGTCAAATAAATTTCATGCCATTTCATTGTAGTATGGTCCATTGCATGATTATTTGGCCTGTACACTTGAGCAGGTTATTAAGTGCTTATCCTAACTTCAATTTGGAAGATATTATACCATATTTTGTCTCAGGAATCTTACACCATGTCATGTAACTCTGGTGTACCTGTGCTAAGCTGACTGTCAGAATTCTTATCCTTGCCTTGATCTAAATTTGAATCTATACTGTTAGGTAACAGAGTAGAAGGTCTGTGATTAAAGTCATGTGTAGGCAATTGCTCCTTTGCTGCTGAGAATGCAAAGCCATTTCTGTCGCTGTCCATCCTATATGCAGCTTCTTCCATTTTACTTCTGATACCTTGATCTTGGACTTCACTTTCAACCACAGTAGTTGTCTCTTCTGTCTGAGTTGATCACTTGTCCATATATTCGTCAGGCTTATCTTTTTTGGTTTGTGCTTCATTGTTTCTGCCATTAGACCATCCTCACCTTGCTGATACCCCCAAAGATTTATCATAGATTGGGGTTTGTATTGTATTCTCCTTTTTTGGGATATCTTTCTTCCTCTTTCCCTAGAATCAATATTGTTGCCTGTGATGATGATTCTTCCTGCACCTAGTTAATGATTCTCCTCTTTCTCTTGCTTGACACTGCTCCTCCTTACTGCTATTGCTGTTTAGACTCACTGAAATTGGGTTCTTTCTGCACCTAGTGAATTATTCTCTCATTCTGCTTCTCCTTAGCCTTTTGCTTTAAAAATGTTACTTCCTAAAAATTTAAACCTGTGCTTTCTGCCTGGAATTTCTGCTCACCCTCATTCTTATTCATCTGTTCCAAGTCACAGACCAAATGGTATATATTGGAGTCATTTGCAACTAACATCAACCGGATGCTGATTTTGAAGAGAACCATGTAGAAAAATGTTCAAGTGGCAAATGACCCCCTTTGCCTAACACCATGGTTGTAGAAAATATTTGACTCTAACGGGAATTTTATTGGACATCAGCAAAGTTGTAACCTGATTGCAATGTATTTGTAGAGACCGATGCCCTCAAATATCCTATAGCCAATTATTCAGTTAGAGTCATGGCTTATTAGTGAAGATCATGGGTTATGGAGACTCCAATTGTGAACTTTGAGCAGAAGTTCCTGTCAGTTTCAAACGCTGTTGACTGAACTGAGATTGAACTATTATGGGAATCTGAGTTGGTCATCCTGTCTATCGCTAATGGTGCAAGAGTATTGGAGTCATTTGCAACAAAGTTCAACCAGATGCTGATTATGAAGAGAATCACCAATAAGAATGGTCAAGTGGCAAATGATCATCTTTGCATAACACCATGGTTGTAGAAAAGATCTAACCCTAACAAGATTTTTACTGAACATCAGCAAAGTTGTAACCAGATTGCAGTGTACTTGTAGAAACCAATGCCCTCAAATATCCTATAGCCAATTATTCAATTAGAGTCATGGTTTATTGGTGAAGATGGTGGGTTATGGAGACTTTAATTGTGAACCTTGATTAGGAGTACCTGTTAGTGTCAAAAGCTTTGACTGAATTGAGATTGAATTATTACGGGAATTTGAGTTCATCATCCTTCCTATCTCTAGTGGTGTGCGAGTATTGGACTCGGCACTCAAGAATGCTTGCTTGGATGGTTGTTTCTTGTTGTGTGGTTTCTCGTAGGTACAGGTGAAGGTGGGGTCTCTTTGTACATGTGTATATTTTCATTAGCTCTACATGGATGCATGTGTGTTGCATGTTTTGTGTAGTTGTCTCCAGACCCCGCACATTATCCATAAACCTTAACAAATTGCTCAATACAAATTTTAACATTTGAAAGATTTAATTGGAATGGATGCTAGTGTGCAGCTTGGGAAGTAAGTTGGATTTGGTGGGTGTGTGTATGGGTGCAACAGTATACTTAAGAAATAAAATTGCTAGGTTTGAAAATTAAAGAAGAGATACAAGGGCAAATAGTTGTGAATCATGTAGTCACAGGTTTGGTGATGTGCTTAGGTGGAGGACCTAGTCCTTTTTAGGTGTATGGTTGCAATGCTATATTTTAAAAGAAAAATGTTCGATTTGAAAAGTAAACAAGAGATATATAAGGGCAAGTAAGTCTAAATCATGTATTCAGAGGTGCAGTGATGTGTTTAGATGGAGGTGTTGGTTGTGAGTAATCATGGGTGTTGCTAGCAGGTTATTATGCCATGAAAGTTTCCATTTCATGAGAGTTTAAAAAGCTATAGTGAAGCCTTACAACATTTTTACAGTCTTACAACATTTCTGGCTTGGCAGTTCCCTGGTATCCTGTAGCTGTCGCTTTTTACTAAAGATGCCTAAATTTCCCTTACATATCTGTGACTTTGGCCTTAAATTTCATACTTCTCTAGTTGCTTTCAAAATATTAGATATATTAGCTGGATTTGTTGTGTTTGTTGACTCCCATGTCTTTGTGCTGTTCATATT
This sequence comes from Pinus taeda, assembly GCA_000404065.3. Taxonomy (NCBI): domain Eukaryota; kingdom Viridiplantae; phylum Streptophyta; class Pinopsida; order Pinales; family Pinaceae; genus Pinus; species Pinus taeda. Next base: position 32,007 of record APFE030945099.1, on the reverse strand, counting down.
CAATCGCATATAAGGTGTGTTTATATGTAGCTTTTAACCCATAGTAGAAAATTTATTTTTCCCACATGGCTCAACACCATCTAATCTATCTTTATAATTTTAAATAGAAAACACATTAACGTCTGCTCTGAACCAGTAAAATGAATTTGAACTGCAAATAACGGTGAGTCAAGTGAGATAGGTTTCATCTCCGAGTTATTGGGCCATCTCCAATTTGTATTAATATATTCTCTTTATTTTTTGCAGCCACCTAGTTATTTCTTATAGATTTACATGTGGTTTTAAACTTACCATATCTAATTTGTTCTGCAGTTTTCAGGCACTCATTGGTACTCTTCCGATTTTGCTGAGGAGAGCTTTGGTGGATACAACAGTTAGCCAAAATGGTAAGAGATGCACAATGTCTTAAATGGTTTGCCCCTCACACCACGTCTGTGAGAATTTTCCTTCATTTTTTAAAATAAAATTTTGTTTACATGTAATAAACTATTAACACTAAGCACTTTGTCCTGTTAGCTGTGTTACTTATAGCGACAAAAATTCTTTGTTCTATTTTTGTTCCTTAATCGTCTATGCTCACCTGCAAAATTCCCCCCCTTGAAACTGTCTGCATTGCATGTATAGTGACATTTTCAGGTGCAGTGTATGCGGGCACAACATTTTACAAATTTAGATAGTGAATGAAACACAGTCAAAACATATCTAAACTGTTGAATTGAGGCTTCTGTGATCCATATCAAGCTATGAGAAGATTATTTAGCGTAAATCACATTATGATACATTTGTCGACGCATTTCGAACCAACGAGTGTGGTTCATCGTTAGGATGAGTTGAAGAATCAGATCATGGCTACATGTTAAATAAGGAGAGCAGATCTTCCAACAGCTAAGTTTGACTAGGAAATGGCTATATGGGACGGGTTAATTAGATCGGACTAATGGCTATATTTGACCATGTAACGGCTAACTTTAACTAACCAATCAGACGGGACTGGACCAAGGGATAAGGACATGGACCAAAATTCTATTAATACTAATATTTAATTATAATAATTTTATTAGATAAATTAATTCAATGAATTAATACATATTATTATAATATATTCTAGGTTCTGAATGTTAAAATAACAACTTTATGAATATTTCTTTTTAATATTATAATGTTTAATTAAACGTATAGTAAGAATAGTTATAGGTAATATTGATATTAATAATCAAGTAAAACGTTACTATTTCATTTTACTAAACTGCTTTGAATCTAGTTGTATCCATGGAAATTTCAGATTATTCAATGCAGTTTGGATATGGTTCAACTGCCTTGGAAATTTACCATGTGTACAGAAACTGTTTACATGGTAAAACTTTGAGTATTTAAAGCCAGTGTAGATATTTAACACCTGGAAATGCCCAATATTTGCAGATGATTTCATGGGGAGGAGCTGGTTTCTTATCTAAAAGTATTTCATATATGTTATAAGCCTATATGTTTCTATTTCTTGAAGACAGTTTATTGGTTGAAAAACTGGTGCCAAGAAACCAACTCACCCTACTTTAGGTTCAAGCTGGCCCTTGAACCAGAGGGGGCTCCCTCAAATGCTGCAAGGCTTATAACTGTTCAAGGCAATGAAGAGCAGCTTTTTGAGCACTGTGGCCAGATTTAGGGGTTTTGAGAGGTGGTTGCTGAGGGTTTCAAATCCCTGCTTAAATGAATAAAAACCTACCTGTGGAGATCTAATCAAAGGGCCAGCATCCAACCATGACAGAATACAATAGCTTGAAATAGGTTGATAGAGGATCAAAGAAAATATCAGCCAACAGTCATAATTTGTCTGAATACTTATGTTAGCTGATAAGATTAGGAAGCATGTGAAGATCCTTCAACAACTTGACAAAATATAAATTGCAATTGTGCAATAACAATAATCTAGAGATGCAGAGGAGATCAAATTTAACAGTCTGTTTACTTAATCTGCCCACTATTGAACATAACCTTGCAGGGGATGTCAGGTTGGCTGAATCTCAACCTAACCCTTCCCAATAATTGACACGGTTGCAAAATATATGATGAAAAGACTATGTAACACAGGAAAGCACACACACATGAAACAAATATATCACAAGCTAAAAGCCAGAAGTATTTAATTAAAACTCTGAAATATCAGGCTGTTACAAAATACAAGAGTTTGAGTTCCGAACATCCAATCTTTTTACATTCTAAATTAAAGACTATATAGAAAAACATATTCCTCGAGCTGTTACAATCTTGAGGAACAAAAATCCTAACAATAAACTAAAAATAAACAATTCTGATTTCTTGCAAAAAATCTGAACTAAAAGGAATTCAATATCTTCAAATCTGGAACAAATTCCCAACTGCTGCATACTCTGTCTTCTGTGTTCTTTGAATGCTATGAAGCTGCCTGAAGATGCCCATTTTAACCTTTCACTCTACTGATATTTCTCGTTTAAATTTGGAAGCAATCCCTGCAAATATGCCAACTGTCCTTAAATAAGGCAAGATTTGCCACCTGTTTTCCAGCTTGACTTTTGGGTGTCTTTTGAATACTTTAATTCTTTCCTTGATGCTTGAAATGATTCTCTGCTTGCTGGTCCTCTCCTGAGAATATGGAAATATTCTCTCTTATTGGAAACCTGTGACTGATAGGTGTTAAATATTGTTGGGATCACGATTGCCGTTACACCAAAACCCACAGGTGTTAGTAAACGGATGCATCACTAGAGTTAACGGATCCTCGAGAGGCGGTTAGTCCATGTCACGAAACACACGGGGAGCGCTGGATTATCCAATGCCCAACAATCTCCCCCCCCAGTGCGAGCCGGGTGTGATTCAAACTAATGTTGACACCTAATCCTTGTGATTGGGTAAATATATGTAAATAAATAAATGAGAAATATGAACAGTCATCGGGAGATGAACTGAACAGTCTCTCCCTCATGTATATAACAGACCTACCTGATGGAATAAAGAACACGAATCAATTTTTGCTTTGTGGAGTTATTGCCTGGTCTGACATGGTACCGGAGCCAGCTCCTTTTTTAGCTCTTGTGCCTTGTAACTCCCTTGTCTTCTCCTCTGCTCTCCATATAATTCAGTGACTGAGTGCATGTACACCTGTCTGACACTGCCAAGGTTCCTCTGCCTGTTCATCTGAATACGTTGATTGCTCTCTGGCTGTCCTGACATAGAATCCATAAACGTTTCATAATTTTTTAACGCTGTCTATCAGTCACATATGGTTGAACGCTGTCTATCAGTCACATACATTTGAACGCTGTCTGACCATCCGTTTGAATGCGTTGATGCCAAGTTTATGTTGCGTTGTTTTATAACTTTGCTGTAATTATGACTATTGGTCTCCCCATACCATAGTACGCCCGATTCAGTTTATGTTACGGCCTCTATACCACTGTTGAAAATTCATATATAACGTTGCCTTTTATATTATGTATTTTCCGTATTACGCTGCTCTCTGTTGTTAAAGCTCTCCAAAAAAGCTTGAACGATTGGCTCCAGAAAAGCGTATGCGTTGGCTCCAGAAACGTTGTCACGCTGTTTTGAACGTTGTATACGTTGGCTCCAGAAAAGCTTGAACGCTTGGCTCCAGAAACGCAGTCACATATATACGCTGTTTTGAAGTGTGGAGTATTTCAATAAAAAAAAAAAAAAAGAAATTTCATTATATGATGGGATTGTCCGCTAGCTAGTTCCGCTTGCATTTTTTGAGAGCCGGGGACACAACTTTAGCTCTCCTCTCCAAATCTTAGGATGGCAGATTAAATATGATTGTTGGGTGTTGGTTTCAAAAACTGTTTTCTCTGGTGGTTGACTCCCAATCTAAGGGAAAGTTTGGTTTTTTTCGTAGTTATGCAAATACTTCTATTTCCCAATATAATATATATATTTTGAAATGAGGTCGTCTCCGATGGGTGATTAGTAGTGGTGGAAAAACATCCATTTCCCTACTAAAAAATATAGCTTCGTGCGTTTATTCATATTGATGTGAAGTCTGCGTATATTTTTTTCTCATGGCTTATAAGATTCAATAATCGATAATCTGTATCAAGGAAGCTACTGTTATGTTTAATACACAGTATTGGTGTATTACATTGATTGTTGCCACACCAACACCGGTTTGCCGAGTCTCAGTAATGCCCTTTTGAGTACAATTTTACTGTATATTGGCAGAAGTATTTTTCTATAAGCAAAAGTAATTTTTTTTTACAGAATGCATTCAATCATATCCATGGTGGGAATAGTTCTCACTAGCAAGGAGAACTATCCTGAATGGTCCCGGATGATAAAACACACCCTCATTTTCAACGAGTTGTATAAAGGAGTGTGTGTCGGAGAAGGAGAGAATGACCCAGTACAACCTACCTCTGACAAAGAGCTCGTCATTTGGGAAAACTTAAAAAAAAAAAAGTAAAACTATTAACGTAGCATCTGTAAATGAAGAGGTGAGTTGCCATATTTCGTCATATTCAATTGCCTTTGAAGCCTTACAAAAGCTGAAAGAACTCTATGACTCACATTCTGCACTTGAAGTTGTTCACAACTCATGATTAAACTCTTCACTCTTGAACTGCAAAATAATGATCCTCTTGCTCTTGCATCTGAAGTAAAGTCTATAATGCATGATATCAAATCCACTAAGGTTGAGCTGGATATCCCTCTTATTGCTTTTCTCAAGGCACTTTATCCTACTTACTCCAATTATCTTGAGTCATTGCAAGCAAATGGAAATCTCAAAGATATAACCTTTGACTCTCTTGTGAAAAAGTTT